>PVJD01001309.1:0-279110 GCA_004026545.1 Mormoops blainvillei
GGGATCCCCTTCAGTCGCATCACTCAGGAGGCTGGCGAGTTCATGGTGACGTTTCCCTATGGCTACCACGCTGGCTTCAATCACGGCTTCAACTGCGCGGAGGCCATCAATTTTGCCACCCCGCGGTGGATCGACTATGGCAAAGTGGCCTCTCAGTGCAGCTGCGGGGAGGCCAGGGTCAGCTTTTCCATGGACGCCTCTGTGCGCATCCTGCAGCCGGAGCGCTACGAGCTGAGCTGTGGAAGCGCAGGCAGCACAGGCTGCCGTGGACCACGTGGAGCCCACTTCCCCGGGCAGCTGGGAGCTGAGCGCCTGGAGGAAGGGCCAGGGGGCCCAGAGAGCAGTGGGCACAGAGCACAGAGTTCCAGACCCTGTGGCAGAGGACCAGCCCCTAGACAGTGCTGGATCCCAGAGCTCTGCAACCTGTCATTTTGCTAAGACTTCTATGGCTGAGGGTCCTTTAGCGACCTCTGGACCTTGCTTCCTTCTGTCCCTCCCCACTTCCTCCTCTTTGCCTCTGTGCACCACCACTTGGTGCTCTTAATAATCACTGGAGCAAAAAGAAAAGAAAATGTAAGTAACTAAGTAAATAAATGAGAGAAAAAAAGGAAAAAATCATTGGAGTTCTGGGGCAAAGTCAAGTGTGCAAAACACTACTGTTTCTGATAGAGCTCTAAAAACACTGCTGAAAGTGATAATTCTGGATCCCCCACTGTAGCATAAGTCCCTGGTTTCATTTGTACCTCGGAGATGCTTGTGGTTAAAAGGATTAGGTTGGACACCAAGTAGGTTCAAATCCTAGCTGTCACTCACCACAAATTATGGGAGCTTGAGCCAGTTAACTCCCTCTCACTGAGCCTCAGATTCTTCATCTGTGAAATGGGATACTATGCCCACTTCACGGATTGCTGTGAGGGCCATAGTAGCTAATGCATTAAACCATCTTTTAACAGTGCCCATAATATACTAAGGGCTCGATTAGCACTAATTATCATTTTATCTTGATTGCCGCTTTAGCGGCCACCTGGGAATATAAATTCTGCCTGACCTTTGGAAAAGCCTGGGTCAGAATAAGGAGGATTTTTAGCTGAGCATCCTTCAGAGAATAAAAATAGAGGACAAAAGTCCAAAGGGGACCTAAGATTACTATCTGGGAAGGGAACTGTAACTCTGTCAGGTAATGACATTGTGTGTGCGTGTGCATGCTCACGTGTGTGTTTGTG
Organism: Mormoops blainvillei; assembly: GCA_004026545.1. Lineage (NCBI taxonomy): Eukaryota > Metazoa > Chordata > Mammalia > Chiroptera > Mormoopidae > Mormoops > Mormoops blainvillei. Next base: position 1,224 of record PVJD01001309.1, read on the forward strand.
ACTTGTTGCCTCCTTTTGCTTTCCTGCAGCAATAAGGAGTGAAGCTTTTGCTTTCTTCTTGGAGCAGCAAAGAAGTAGGGATGTGGGGAGATTTCAGCTTGGAGGTAGAAGAATAAGAGGGGTGCAGCCATGCAGAGGTGGGGAAGATGCGCCTAGTCTCTGGGATGCACTGTAGAGAAGGAAGGAAACTTGAGGAGGCCTGCCTGGTTCTAGAGGGGGTAGGGAGATGGCGCTACCACAAGAGCTTGGTGCTATTCCTTACCCAGTGCTGACAAGAGGGACTTCTCCTCTCTCTCGACAGCACAGCCAGAACGGTGGAGTGAGATCCTGGTGTCTGGAAATGCCCACGGTAGGGGGCTGTGTGGCAGGGGCTCTGCCTGCCTCCTTTGAGGGCTTCTGATGTAAGGTGGGTCTCAGGACAGTGGGTTACATAATGTCTCTGGGGACCGAGACTTTGCTGTTGTCCAAGGAAGACAGCCAGCCCTGTGGGTGGAGACCTGCAATTACTCCTCTGTAGTAACTGCAGTTACACAGGACATCTTGCAACACCTGAGGTAAAGAGTTATAAAGGTTGAAGTCACTGCAGTGGTGGGCATGATGAAGGGAGTTCAAGCCACCGAACTGGATCCTCAGACTGGTTGCCCTAAAACAGAGGCATTGGGATGAAGCCCTAGTCCTGGACGGTTTATGGATTGCTTCTCGGAGTTCTCCCTCTGCTTCCCCTCTGTCATTGCATTTTTGCACCTTCTTGCCACTTCATTCCTCCCATCGGTACCCCTGGGGCCGTGGGGCCTGCTTCAAAGTGATGTCTGTAACAACCGAGTCAGTTTTCTAGGGCCTGAGCCACTCTCTCGTGGTCATTGGTCATCGGCTGCAAGACCATCTTCCCTGACCCAGCTCCAGAGCATGGAGTCTTTCCTTCCTCCCGAGGGGGACTCCCCAGAAATCTGACCCTGCTTGTCCGTTACAAATGGCCTCTCATCCTTGGTGTGGGAAATTCTAGGAAGACTGTTACTCTGGATAGTGATAATGACTCTGTCTTTGTTATTCGTTCCCTGTCTCCTCACACACAGCCTTTTGTTTTTCTTTTAACAGTGAAGTGAATATTTGATGCAGTTGATGTGGCTTTATGTTTTCTCTCCACCCACGAACCCAGTCCGGCAGCACAAGCACTGTGCATGCGCTGGTGCAAAGTTGATACTGAAGCGTGATGTGTTTAATAAAGCAAATCTTTCCATAGTTGCTGTTTTTACCTCTCCAGCTATTAGTTTATGGGAGAACCAGACTTAGAGTCAGAAGAATGGTATTGGAACCTGCATTTGCCACTTTGTAGTCATGTGACCTTCGGCAAAACATCGTTGACTTTCTCCAAGCCAAAATTACAGCGCAAGTGTTTTGTGGGATGTAAATGTGGCAGGCATGTAGGAGGCACTCGGTTAATTTGGATGTGCGTTCGAACACTTGCCCTAACTCTAGGGCAAGCACAGGCTAAGGACACGCTCTCTTACCTCCTTCCTCCATGATGCTAAGTTCTGTCACTCTTGTCACCACCCCCATAGGTTTACCCATTACTTTTTTTAAAAAAAATCAATAGACTTTATTTTTTAGAGTATTTCACAGAAAAATTAAGCTGAAAGTACAGACAATTCTCACATACCCCTGCCCTCTCCATCAGAATCCACACCAGCTTAGTACATGTGTTACAGTCAATGAACCTACAGTGACACATCATTATCCTCCAAAGTCCATAGTTTACATTAGGGTCCATTTTTGGTGTTACACATTCTGCGGGTTTGACAAACGTACAATGACCTGTATCTGCCCTTATAATACCATACAGGATAGTTTTGCTGCCTATAAACCCTCTGCCTATTCATCTCTCCCCCTTTCCCAAACCCCTGGCAACCACTAATATTTTTACCACCCCCATAGTTTTGTTTTTTCCAGAATGTCATATAGTTGGAATCATATAGTATGTTGTCTTTTCAGATTATCACTTAGTAGTAATACACATTCAAGTTTCCTCCATGTCTTGTGGCTTTATAGCTCCTTTCTTTCTTTCTTCTTTTAAATCCTCACCTGAGGTTATAGTTTATTGATTTTATAGAGAGAGAAGGTAGGGTAGTAAGAGAGAGAGAGAGAGAGAGAGAGAGAGAGAGAGAGTTTGACATCAACCTGTTACCTCTCATATGCTCCCCTACTGAGAACTGAATCTGCAACCCAGGAATGTGACCTGACTGGGAATCGAACGCATGAGTTTTTGGTGTATAGGACAATGATCCAACCAACTGAGCCACCCAGCCAGGGCTATAGCTCATTTCTTTATCTTGCTAAATAATATTCTGTTGTGTGGATATACCACAGCTTATCCATTCACCTACTGAAGGACATTCAGTTGTTTACAAGTTTTGGCAATTATGAATAAACTATTATAAACATTCGTTTTGTGTGGAAGTAAATTTTCAACTAATGTGGATAAACACCAAGGAGTGAAATTGCTATATCATATAGTAAGATTATATTCAGTTTTGTAAGAAACTGCCAAACTGTCTTGCACCCATTATTTTTACTGGTAGAAAACTGTTCCCTTTTCTCATGATCTACCACATAGTATGTGTGCAAAAGGTCACATATACTCATTTGCAAATTCCACTTCTTGTTGTGTTTGGCCGGGTTGCAATGTTACCAAGGCAAAGTCAAGATTTTATGAACAGTCAGGAGCCAGAAGACCCAACCCTCATTCAGACTACTACCCAGGCTTGTTGAGTAATCTTCCAATAAATCAGCTCTTCCCTCTGTAGCTCCACTTCCGCTTTTAGTCAAAGGGGGCCCTTAGCCATATTACACCTGTGCTGGAGTTTACACAGGACACAAGTTCAGGCCAGTGCAAACATAACTTGTGCCAAAAATACTACTGTTATAATAATGGTAATGTTAACTATTACCATTATTATACGACAAAACTCTTAAGATAAACATTAGAAGTGGTACTTGAATGCAACTTGGAGAGTTGGTGTTTGGGTCTTGGGATTCCTCTAAGATTTATAAAAAGTTTCAGTTATGGATTTGTCTGCCTATGAATTATTCACAGAGAATAACCATACATCAGTTGTTTCTGTGCTTGTAGGAGTCCTTTTCAGATATTTAAAAATAACTTCACATGATATTTATGTCACTGGATTGTGGCTATATATGGATTCAAAGTTGCCTTTTCCCCCAATGTTGGTGTTAGCTTTCATCACTTTAAATAGGAAACCACAAACAGTTGCTAGGAATTGGCTACAGAGATAAGCAGAAAGAAAACTGATCTGAGTAGAACCGAGCCCTGGTGAGAGGAACAGCCCCTTCGTGCAGCTGCCTTGCCCAACCCGCTCTGCGCACCAGCCTCTTCAACTGAAATTCCTCAAATGCTCGTGTTGCCCTCTTTGCCACTGACTTACAGTGACTGTGGCACAAGAGTGAGACCCTCTATTATTATCATATTATTATTCTGGTGGATCTTTCAGAGATCAGCCATTTCGGAGAGAACACAGAACTGAGCACCGTGGGGAAGGTTGTCATTGTTAGAGGTGCCACCCTATAGAAATGTGGCGTTTGTGTTGCTGCCTTTCTGCGTTTTCTTACCTCGCCTCTAGTGTGTGGGCACCCAGTGTCCTTGTACCCTAATTGTTCATCCCTCCTCCCCAAAAGGCCTGCATCTGGGCCTGTAGACCTCAGAGGGCATGTTTTCTTGTCCCATCCCTCAGAGCCTCATCTCAAAAGATCTACATTGTGGCTGCATTTCAGGGCCCATTTGTTCATTTATTCATTCGGCACATGTCAACTGAGCACTTACTGTGTACCAGGCATGGTTCTTCTAATTAGGGACACAACAGTGAAAAAGACAAAGTTTCAAGTCCCCCGGAGCATTATAAGTAGTAATATATAATAACATGTCCAGTAGTCATAAGGGCGATGAGGAAAAATAAAACAGCATATGTGCTGCTATATTTGATAGGGTAGGCTTTTGGGGGATGTGGTCTTTGTGCACGCCATGTGACCATGGGTGTGGGGGGCATCATTATAGGCAGAGGGACAACATGTGAAGATGTCCTGAGACGGACTCATCCTTAACGGGCTCACAGGCTAGTAAAGTGGGTGAAGAGTAGAAATGAGGGATGAGGAGCTGAGGCAGGGATCTGGACCAGGGGATGGGCACAACGGGCCTGACCTCAGTGAATGTGCGCTCCTCCAGAGGCCCGCTGAGTGACTGGAGCCACCGGCGTGTTAGGTAAGCTGTGATGGAGGAATTTAGGAACCATGGAGCTTTGGAAAGCACGCGTAACTCATGGCCGTCCCTGAGAATGGCTCTGTCTTCCCTTGCGCTCGCAAATCCTGAGAGCAGGAACTCTGTCTGTTTTGGTTCTCTGTGGCATCAGCTAACCTAGAATGTATCTGACTCAGGTGGTACTTTGGACTTGAATTAGGCGGGACTTGGGCGAACACAGCAGACCCCTGGTACTCACTAACTGAGACAACAATCATTTCAACTATTTATAAGCCACCTCAAATTGATGGCATGCAGGCAGTATTTGGGAATTTTGCAGGGGTCCATATTTGAATAATGCAGTCGGCTGTGAAGCTGGCGATGGAGAGGGAGACACGTGGCTCCTGGGGAGTCTGCAATAGGAATTCTCTGTGAAAACAGCTACCAGGTGAAACATCAGGTGAGAGAGTTGAACAGGCAGCAGATTGAGAGTATGAGGCTATGCACAGCAAAAACCTGGGCTTCAGATAAGGATAATACTCAGGACAGTGCTAGGATTAGGAATTTGCAAAGATCTAAGAATCCATTCCCTATGAATGTCAAGAGTCCACTGAACACATTTCTGCTACCAGAGAAACTCCTTAGGAGCTAGGCAGCCTAGCCTCACCTCTCTTGTGGTATCACTTTGACTGTACTTGCAGATGACCCTCTAGGGCCCTAAGAACTTTTTTTTTACCTATGGCCTATCTCATGGATTAAACCAGAGTAATACAACTGGCTATTATCTTTCTTTGTTTTCTCTGTACAGTGAGGACTCAATGAATATTGTTGATTGAAGGAATTAATTTCATGAAACCAATAGAAATGAAAAAGGGTTCGCATTATAAGAAACAGCTAAAATAAACGAAAAGTCCCTACTATAGCATTGGTGCTTTCACATTAATTATGTTTTAAAATAAGGTATCCAGGTCTAAACTGGGGGTCGAAATAACTTACAGAGCCAGAGAATAAACTCTGTTTCTCATATTTCAATACAAGACTTCATTCATTCACTCAGCAGATGCTGTTAAGCACCTTTACTGTGCCAGACACTGTACTAGTTGCTAAGGATACAACATGATATGGCTTGACAGCCTGCCTGGGGAGACAGGCAAGCAATCAGGCCATTCCCCACGCCACAGATTCTTCTCGGCAACCGTAACAACATCCAGGCTCTCCCCAGGCTGAGGGTTTAGAGCCCTTAGAGAGATGTATCTTTCAAGTTCAGGGCCAAAGCCCCAGTGGGGCTCTCAGAGGTGTTTTAATCCACGCCTGGACTCAGGGTAGTCCTCTGGTTGCTTTTTCTTAATCATTATCCGACAAATGAAATCATGCCCACTTTGGGGGGAACCATGACTGCTGTGTAGTCCTTCCCCGCCAGGTCTGCAGGTCACATGTGATTGAGTATTTTTAAAGATTAACTTCAGCACAATCTTTGGCAAGAAGCACCCACTAGTCTAGTTATTACTGGTATTTTTATTATTACTTATTTTGTATTATTTTAATATTATTAGTGTTATCTTTATTATTTTTATTACTATTATTACTGTTAGAGGTACCTAAGGGTGACAGACCTGCCACCTTCCCTGCTAAGCTACTAGAAAAGAGAATGACAAGGGAAAAAAGCTGTAGCTTCCTGTCACTCAAAGCACAGCCAGGTGTGGAGAACAGACATCACCTGTGAGTTCGGTAAAAATGCAGAAGCTCAGACTCCAGCCCTGACCTATATGACTCAGAATCTGTATTTTAGCTAGATCCCAGGTGAGCCACAGGCAAGTGTAAGGTCAAGAAGCACTGTCCTAGCACATTGGTTCTCAATCCAATCACCTTTGAAACACACTGATGCCTGGACGCCCACCGCCCTTTTCCAAATTTCCATTGTAACCGGACAAAATGTCAGCAGCTCTCTGGGTGATGCCCATGTGCAGCCAAGTTGAGAAGCACCCATCTAGCATCCGCTCTACGGGGGATTAGGCTGCAGGGGTGAATGGGAGTTTAGTCTCTTCAGTCACTGCCAACGAGAGTTCTGGTTTGTTTTCTTTCTCTTCAGGCCCACTGGAAGCACGAAGGGACATGGAGAGGACACATTCTTTGCTCCGGCCCCCGCCATTCCCCAGTCTTCGTTCCAGCTAATGGGGCATGTGACAAGGCTCTGTGTAGACTTCTTGGCCACCGTTTCTGTTTCTCTTTGTGTCGGGTCACAGTGTCCCGGCTGTGTCGGTTGGCACTGTTTCTCTCACTCAGTCCTGGGCAGATGGGGCTTGGCTTTCCAGTGGGTGAGTTTGTATTTTCTTGAAATGGGGTCTTTTGCCTTCCTCCATCCCCTGAATACTGCACACAGCCACACCCACAGGCTGCTTGATTAGAGAAAACTCAGCCCGAGAGCTGACCTTTCCTGTGCGCCCCTTCACCCCTAGTGGAAAATTCACATTTTCCCTACTGGGCTCAAGTGAATTATCTAATGAGCATGGCTGTCAAGGTGCTGTCTCACGCCCCATTGTAAGGTCAAGGACCCCCCAGCGCCAGCCTACTGCAACATGGGAATCGTGCTCATGGGGTTGTCGGTTTCTGAATTTTCAAGAGAAGCTGAAAATTTGGAATTTTATTAAAAAAAAAAAACCTTAAGATTTTAAAATGTTGGCAACTAGTTCAAAAAATAAAAAGCCCTATTGTCTAAATAAAATATTTCCAGAGGCCAGAGTTGACCCATTGACCTCAGAGACATGCCCCTGTTCTAAACTCTGTTTGGGTTGCAAAGGTTCCAGGAGCCCGTGGTGGCTAACCTAAATGATCTTGCTTTCCATTCGGAACTCATCAGAAAGGCGTGACACCTCAAGTCCTCTACGTCATGTGGCCAAAGTTTTGTAACTCAGGTGACTTGTTCATTAGGTAGGCTCCCTGCTGAAGGCATACCTTTCACATGTCTAGGCCGAAGCATGGCTGTTCCTTCTGTGGTCACACTGGACCCGTGCCTGACCTGGGGCCAGATATAGTAGGAGTTGTGCAGAGTATATTGTAGTTCCCCAGGACAACAGATCAGAAGGAAAGAAAGAAGGATTTATACTCTCAGTCTTCTCCCTCTCTATGCCTCCTCCCTCCCTGAATAACACGCAGCCCAGCATTTGACAGAGCTCCTTGTTTCATGCTGATACATCTCTCCTAGTGACCGAATGTTTCTCTTTCAATGTTCTCTTTATACAAGATGATGTGACTGTGTTTGTTGCTAATATTAGACTAGCAACAGATGCTCTGGGCGCATGTGGAGCAGATTAATAAAGCAAAGACAAAGGCCTCAAATGCACAGTGACTTTAACAGTAGAACTTGCTGCAAGGGGCAGGGCTCTCCCACTGTCTTAGGCAAGGTGCTGACAACAGGCCGGTAGGAGACCTGGAACTGAGTCCACAGTTTAGATAACTTTGGAAATGTAGGGAGAGCTCTGGGGGAAGCCGGCAGGGGGCATAAAACATCAAAATATGGCCTCTTCACATGGAGACCAACAGTAATACCAAGGTCTGGTGAAAATATCAAGTCATCAAGACACCACTGGTGGCCGAAATTAGGACCCAGGAGAACCAGATAGCAAGTCTAGTGGGACAATCAATAGTTCAATGAACATGGCCAATGTCATGGTTCTTTCTACTCCTTCCCATTTTTCTCAATAAAGTCCCTTTTTAGACAATTAGAGGAGAGTGGTCACATACTATGAACCTGTTGGGTTTTACCGTGAACCACTGGGACATTCTTAGCCTCTTTCCTATCTTTAGAATCCTCTCATCTCACTTCTGCTAGATGTTTAAAGAGTTTCTTAATATCTCTGTTTTTTCCCTCCAGGTTTTATGTAGTCACCGAAATCCTGTGGCTGTCAACATGCGCAGTGTGGCGAAGGTCGTGGCTGACTCTGCCGCCTCCTACAGAGGCCACATTCTAACAGATGTTGTCCTGATGAGCCTTTTCCACCTGCAGTGACCCCAAGGCCAGCTGAGACTTGGCCAAAACCAACGAATCAAGGGTCTGTGGTCTCAGGAGGGTTGTGCTGAAAAGGAGCCGTGCTCTAAAAGTCCTATCTTGATTTGGAATTGAATTGTCAAGTTGAATCCTGCAGCTGACCTGTCTCTAACCTAATTTTATTTTATTTTTTAGAAGCTAAATTTAATTTTTTTTAAAATAAAACCGGAGCCCTAAAATACCTGTCTTTTAAGTTCTAAATTCTTGTAAATGTGATTTTTTTTATTTTTTAAGTATATTTTATTGATTATGTTATTACAGTTGTCCCATTATTTCTCCCCTTGACCCCCTTCATCCTGCACCCCCCCCCCCCACCCAGCAGCATTCTCCCCTTTAGTTCATGTCCATGGGTCGTACATATAAGTTCTTTGGCTTCTCCATTTCCTATTCTATTCTTAACCTCCCCCTGTCTATTTTGTGCCTACCAATTATGCTTCTTATTTCTCTGTACCTTTTTCACCCATTCTCTCCCTTCCCCCTCCCTGCTGATAACCCTTCACGTGAAATGGAGATCACGTTTGTTGTCATTTTACTGTTTGTAGTTTCGATCATCTTTTTCTTTAGTAAGTCCCTTTAACATTTCATATAATAAGGGATTGGCGATGATGAACTCCTTTAACTTGACCTTATCTGGGAAGCACTTTATCTGCCCTTCCATTCTAAATGATAGTTTTACTGGATAGAGTATTCTTGATTGTAGGTCCTTGCTTTTCATGACTTTGAATAGTTCTTTTGAGCCCCTTCTTGCCTGGAAGTTTCCTTTTGAGAAATCAGTTGATAGTCTTATGGGAACTCCTTTGTAGGTAACTTCTCCTTTTCTCTTGCCGCTTTTAAGATTCTCTCCTTATCTTTCATCTTGTGTAATTTAATTATGATGTGTTTCTTCTTTGATCCAACTTCTTTGGGACTCTCTGAGCTTCCTGGACATGCATGTTTAGATCTTTCACCAGATTGGGGAAGTTTTCCTTCATTATTTTTTCAAATAAGTTTTCAATTTCTTGCTCTTCCTCTTCTTCTGGCATCTCTATGATTCAGATGTTGGAACGTTTTAAGTTGTCTCAGAGGCTCCTCAGCCTCTCCTCATTTTTTTGAATTCTTGTTTCTTCATTCTGTTCTGGTTGAATGTTTATTTCTTCCTTTTGTTCTAAATCGTTGATTTGAATCCCGGTTTCCTTCCCTTCACTATTGGTTCCCTGCATGTTCTTCTTTATTTCACTTTGTATAGCCTTCATTTCTTCCTTTATTTTGTGACCATACTCAATGATTTCTGTAAGCATCCTGATTACGAACTCTGCTTCTGATAGGTTGGCTCTCTCCTCGTTGCTTAGTTCTTTTTCTGGAGTTTTGATCTGTTCTTTCATTTCGACCATATTGCTTTGTCTCGGCAAACCTGTTACATTTAAAGGGGCAGAGCCATAGGTATTCGTCAGGTGAGACAACCCACTTTGCTGCGTTGTGGTGCTGTACATAGGTAGGGAAGGGGTCAAAGAGGAAACAATGCCACTTGCTTGGCTCTTGCCCCCACTTTCAGTCACTTCCTTTGCTTCCACAAGCAGATTGTGCCCTTTCAGGTGCCAATTCCTGGGTGGGTGGGCTTGTTTACATTGTAGGACCCCGTGGCCTCTCCAACGGATTCTCCTGTGAGACTGGGAGTTTCTCCTGTGCCACAACCCCCATAGGTTTCAACAGTCAGATGTTTTGAGGCTTTAGTTTCCTGAGCTGGAACTCTGAGTTGCACGGTATGCCTCACTCCCAGTTTTTCCTCCTGGCTTATCGGCCTGCAAATGTGGGACCACTGGGTCCACCAGCCCCACCTCACCCACCCCATCAGCCAGCCGCAACCTTGTTGCAAGTCCTCGCCTTGGCTGCCTGTCTCCGCCCCTCCTACCAGTCTGGGCAAATGTTTCTTCTTTAACTCCTTGGTTCTTGAACTTCCATACAGTTCGATTTTCTGGCAGTTCTGATTGCTTTTTGTTTTTCAATTGGTTGTTATCCTTCTTCTGGCTGTGTGAGGAAGTGAAGCATACCACCTATAGCTCCATCTTGGCCGGAAGCCTCCTATAATTGTGATTTTTTCCCCCCCTAAATGAGAATCTGGCCACCTAGCTATAAAGGAACTATGTGAAAGAAACGAACTAGCATTTACTGAGTTATGCTATAGGTTAAGTGCTTCACATTGGCTATTTCACTTAATTCTCATGTCAAAAGTATGAGGTAGGTGTTATTATCCCCATTGTGCAGATGAGGGATTTAAGGCTCGGAGACCTCCAATGGCTTGTAAGTGGCAGAGGTTTAAACTAAAGTTTTCTAATACTCAACCTGTGCCGTTTCCATTTATTTGCATTTTTTGGAGCTTTTATACAATTCCCAGATGTGGTTACATGAGCACTGAGACAAACACGCACCGACAGAGATAGGACTGTTTTTCTTAATTTTTTCTAGTGATAAAAATAAAGAGAAATTGTTTCAAATTAATAAGCGACTAGAATGAAATAGATATTGGGCAGACGAGCTTCTAAATTATGTATTGGAAGTTCTCTGTTGAAAATAGAGAGAACCTGGTTGCCTAGATTGTGAGTTTCAGGACAGCCGAGATCATATTTTATTCACCCCGTGTCCCTAGCAATTAGCACTGAGTCTGGCCCACAAGGGGCACTCAGCATTTGTCGAATGAATGAATGAACTTTTCCTCCACATACATCAGCAGTTGGAAGAAATAGACCACCTGCTTAGTTTAAATGGGCTTCCTTCATCCACTGAGCAGAGTGTTGTCTTCAGTAATACTGCCGTTGATTGATGTTTGTGATCCCCAAAATTCATGCATTGAAACCTAATATGTGACTGAGGTATTTAGAAATCGGGCCTTTGGGAGGTGATTAGGTCAGACAGTGGAGTCCTTGTGAAATGGATTAGTGGCCTTATAAAAGAGGCCCCCAGAGCTTGCTAACCCCCTCTGCCATGTGGGGACACGTGCCTATGAGCCTGGGGGGCTCTCAGCAGACACTGATTCTGCTGGCAGTTTGATCTTCGGTTCCAGAGCTGTAAGAAACAAACGCTTGCTATTTATAAGCTAACCAGTCTATGATATTTTGTTTCAGCCAGAAAGGACCACGACAAATGCTAAATAATATTAATAGGTGTTAGGCGAGAAAGTCAAGCCGGGCTGTTTGTCCATATCTGGAAAAGGGAGATTTTGGTTATCAAACTTCCTCAGAACCTCCACTGATTATAAGATACGCCACTGTTTACATACCACTAAAGCAATTAAATTATGCCACACTAGCAATTGTAAAATGCACTTTAATTTCAGAGATGTTAAATGCATTTAATACTTAACACTCGGAGGTAGATTCTATCATTATCCTCATTTTATAGATGAGAAAATTGAGGCTTAAAGAGGGTTAACAGTTTGTCCAAGATTGCATGGCCAGTAAGAGAAGTCAGCATTTGAACCCAGATAATCTAACTTCAGAGTTCAAGCTCATAACCACTATATTCTTCTCCTTGTGAAGATGGAAAGCTGGAAAAAGTTTCAGAAAAATTACTTCTTAATTTTTATTTATCAATTTATTTTTTATTGACATGTATCAGAAAAATTATTTTAAATATGTCTCTACATGAAGGGATTCAAAGTTATTCCTGCCTGAAGTAATCCTCTAACATCTGGACAAATATGCAAAGACCGCTGACCAACCAGAAGTGCCCAGTAGTTCTATGGGCCAAGTATCTTTCTTGCAGGCTAGTGGGAGAGAGTATATATGTGTATACACGTGTGCTTCTTCTAGGGCAACTGAAGTTCTTTAATATTACTTTTAGGCATCATCCACAGTGTAGCTTTGCTAGAAAGAAGACAGCTCTGCCCACAGTTTCAGGAGAGCATGATTCAGCCTCCTATGTCAACGTCCCTTTTGACTCAGAGACGTACCGCCTCTCACTAGAGGTTTGAGACAGACATGCTTTCTTAGGTTTAGTCATTGTTAGGAAAATAAATCTGGCATTCTAACCATATTGGGGCTAATCCTCAGCCTCTACCTCACCTCATAATCCAAATGGGGTTAACTTGCTATTTTTCAGTTTTTATACAAGTCTTAGACAATCTACTGAGAGGAGAGATAAAGAAGTAGCTTTAGGTGATTAGAAATTAATTATTATTCTAGTTTATGAGCTGTTGTTTCAACATATCTTATCATCAAGTGTGAGTTTCTACTATGCCCATTGTCTTTCCAGAGCTGCTTCTCCCCAGATTAGTGTAGGTGACCCTGCTCGGCCCTCATAGCACAAAGTACTTCTCTTAAAGAGCACTTCCCACGCCGTATTGTAATTGTTTGCCTGTTTGTCTTCCCAACCTACTGCAAGTTCTGTGGCGCAAAGGTCTGTGTCACTTTCGCACTAGAATGAGCTGGATACAGTGTGAAGTGGATGCTTCAGAACTCGCTGGCCGCAGGAAAGTCCCCAGCCTTGCCCTTCCCTGGCCTGAGGCCGAGCGGCTGGCAGAGATAACCCATGACCACTATGAGAGTGGCCACCAGGCTTAACTTTGCTCCCCTGGAGTGACCAGCTTTTAGCATAATGGCTAGTTCTTGGCAGATGTTTTTTAAAGAATGTTTTGAAAATAAATGAATGAATTAGAGCATGAAAATCTAAATGAAGTTACATGGAGAAAGGGTTTTTTCATCCATCCATCCATCCATCCATTCATTCATTCATTCATTCACTCAGTTACTATATTGAATACACTATGTTTATGTCTAAAGGGAAAGGTAGTAAATTAGATACAGGGGAAATGGCTTAATAAACACCCTTAGCCTCACATAGGGCAAGAGGGGGGCAAGCGATGAGGGCACACTTGTCAGGAAGGTGGGTGACCTGAGGAACTAATGTTTAGCTAACGTTTAGCTGGATTGTGGGAAAAAAAAAATCTAAAAGTAAATGAAATAGGTGAAGGGGTGAAAATGTGTGGTGAGAATTCCAGGCCAAGAGAAGTAGTTTACAGTGCAAAGGCTCTGGGACAAGAGGGAGCATCGTACATTCAAGGAGCTACAGGAACACAGAGAGCCAGGTGGGGGTGGCAGCAGAGGAGCTGGGAGGGAGGGGCCAGATCTCAGTGGCCTGGGCATCAGGTGGAGAGTGGAGCTTCATTGGAAAATGAATGGAGAGTGGTTGAAGGGCTGTAAGAGTAGGATGACATCATCAGATTTATTTTAGGAAGCCACTTCAGCTGGAGAATGGATTGGAGGAAATGAAAGCATGAAACCTGGGATAAGATGTGAGGATGGCTTGGCCTCAGGTGGTGGGGGGTGGTGGGGGGTATGCACTTGTCATCAGAGCACTAAGGCAATGAGGGGGTGGGGGCTGGAAAAGTATCTAGTTGGCCCATGTTTTCCAGCAGCTTGGGACAGAAACAACCAAACCACGGAAGTACAAGTAGAATGTCATTTTATTCCACATCAGCCATTACTTTTCCTCTTCAGGCCTTTGCTAAAGGCTGTTGACGGATGTCAGTTAGATTGGTATGGGTGTGAGTGCAGAGGCCCAGGGGATCTGGTTTGAAACCTCCTCCCTTGTGAGAACAGTCAGTGGAAAAGGAAAGGGACTGGAGGCAAGAGATAGCGCTGAACTATCGGTAGACTATGTGTTGTACATAAAGATGCAGCTTAAGATAGTCTTCCCCTGGAATGAGCAGTCAGCAAACACTAAAACTAGATCACTTCCACCTCGTAGTGTGTTCCAGAATCTTAGGGTGAGGGTATTTGTAATTTGCAAACGTATGTTCAATATTACAATAATTTTCTCTTTGGGAGGCAAGCAAACACAAAGAACCTCTGTTGTCTTGTACTATAAACTAAAGGAAATAAAGCAGACAAAACCATCCCGGCCCTGGGGTGTGCAAACGTTCTCTGTGTCAGGGGCCTGAGGGAAAGGAGAATCTGCCCCCGGGGTCAGGGACGATGGCAGAGATATCTGTGCTTGTCCAAGCGATCCACAAAGTTTGAGAAACAGCGAATTAAAGTCATGAATATTTTAAGTTATAAAGACCAAGAATTTCCTTTATTACATTTCCTGCATTTGTTCAAATATAACATAAGCATCACATTTGACATTTACTGTTCCAGACTCTGGTAGCCATTGGGTGCTAGAGACTAAGAAGACATCGCCCTTGCCTGCAGGAGCATGTGATCAGTAAAGAGGACAGACACAGGGATTATTAATATCCTACATTAAAAGCACCACGATAGAAGTGTTTACAAAGAACACAGGGAGAAGAAGGATTGATTACAGTTGTTTATATAGTTCTTTATAGTTGACAGCATGAATTGACACTGGGAAACACATACAACCCCATATAATATGAATATTAAAAATGCTATAAAATATGCAACACAGCCTCCTAGGAGAGGCATCATCCTCATCGAGAGGACATGACTGAGGTCGACAGGGTGAGACGACTTGGCTGAGATACAAGTACCGGACTGACCAATGTCACCAACCCAAGATCAAAGAGGACTCCAAGTCTAGCTAGGCTCTTCTGTGACATCACACTAAATGTGTCTTTAAAAAACAATTAAGGTGCAAATTTAGGTTTCATTTTAGGGACCAAACCTGGTCAACATTTTCAGGAATTGAAGTTTCTATGGAATTTGTTCTTCAGCTCCAACATATGTTCTCCTCACAACCCATCTCCTGCTTTGTAGGTTCACCTTACAGATTTACTGTGATCTAGAGGAAAACCAGACAGACCTGGGTCAAATCTGGCTCGGGACTCACTGGCTCCGCCATCTTAGGCAAACATCAGAACACTTTTGTTCTCAGTTCCCCGTGTGGCACTGAGATTAAATAACAAGCTGTAAGAAAGGGCACCTGGCCGTGAGTAGGTGCTCTCACTCTACCTCTACCGTCACCGTCGTCCGAGCCCGGATTATTGCAAATATTTTCCTTCGTTCGACCAGTCCAACCTGCCCATTTCTGCACAGAGAGCAAATGTGATTGCAGCACTACTGTTGAAAGATGAAAATCCTCAATGTAATTTATCACACTTCTTTCCAAACTGTAGGCCATGGGTCACTAGTAGGTCACAGAAAGAGCTTGGTGGGTCACCACTGGCATTTTTAAAAAGTGGTATAAAATAGAATAAAATAGAAATACCAGGTTTAACTGTCAATCATGAGCGTAAGTATTATTACGTGAAACTTGTTTTCTCATTGTGGGTCCTGTCAAAAATGGTTGAAGGCCTCTGGCCTATGATACCCTGAATGATATGACCCTGATTCCTTCTTTAGCCTCATTTCTCATAATCTCCTCTCAGTTCTCTGCTCTAGACCCACACCAGCCTTCCTTAAATTCTGCCAACACATGCTGTTTTACTCTTTGCCCAGTTAATGTCATCTACTCAGTCTCAGCTCAGACTTCAATTCTTCAGGCTATATACCCTGAATCTCTGTCAGGGTCAGGTTCTCATAGATCCATGGCCAGTATTTAATTATTCCCTTAATAGCATGACTGTGATTAAAGGCAAGCTTCCCCACTGGGCTGTCGCCCTCAAGACCGCTGGAACCCTGTCTTACTTGAATACCTGGCCCAGGCTAGCACAGAGGCACTCCGTGGGATGCAGGAAGCAACGTTATCAACCAACCTATCGGCCACCGATGTTGACTAGTCTCCTTGTTGCCCTGGTATTGGTTTTGTTTCTAAGCCTTGCACCAGTGAAACCACAAGGGTTTCGCTGCCTAGGTTAGGAACTTCCTATAACAGGATTCCTTAACTTGGGTCTCCCTGCTTCTGATCGGCTAAGCATGCGTCCAAGTTGTGTTCCTGTGCAGGCAGTTGAGCATTTCGTTGGGAGGGGGAGACTGATTTTCATCGGAATTTAGAGCGGGTCTCTGCCTACCTGTTTCAAAGAGACACAGTTATCTGAACATCTCACACCGCCCCTGTGCATCTCCAAGGCTCCTTGCGGCGCTCTGGCTCAGGAGGCTTCTTGGTGCTCCGCCCAGGGGACCATCCTTTCTCAGCCCCTCCGATTAGGCTGACCCTCTCAGATCTCCCACTCTTCCGAGCTCGCGTCCCCGCAGACTGCGAAGAAGAGGCGGACCGGCGGCAGGTGCCCTGCGTCCCTGAGTCTGGGCGCAGCCCTGGGGGCGTTGTCCGCATCCGCGAGCCCGCGACGCCGGCTTCGCCAGCCACCATCTTCGGGGAGGGGGGGTGCGAGGGAGGCGCGGCCTTGGGACGCGGACACGCCCCCGCCGCCGGGGCCGCCCAGCCGGCCCCATCGCGCGTTCACACAGCCGCGCCCGGGTTCCGACTTCCCCTCCAGCCCGGCTCGCGGCCTCGCGCTCCCCGCCCGGCCCACAGAGCCCGCGCTGCGACAGCCCAGCGCTCGCAGAGGCCGACATGGGCCCCGCGCGCTGGCTCGCGCTGGGCAGCCTCCTCGCCCTGGGCGCGCTGCTGGAAGGACGGCTCGTGGACGAGGACGACGCCGGCTTTGGCGAATGCGATCGGTTCTTCTACGCCGAGACCCCTCCAGCGGGGCTGGCGGCCGAGGGCCACGTGAAGATCTGTCAGCGCTCCGCGGGCACAGAGCACTTCGCCACCCTATACAGCACCCGGGACCGCATCCCCGTGTACTCGGCGTTCCGCGCCCCGCGCCCCACGCCCGCCGGCGCAGAGCAGCGCTGGTTGGTGGAACCGCAGGTAAGCGAGGTGTTTCCCCAACCCCGGCGCTTGGCGGACCAACAGGGGCGCCTTGCAGCCACAGTGAGGATGGGGAAAAGCAGCCCCCACGCCCTCCGTGTGCCAGGGTCAGGAAACCCGGGTTTCGAATCCACGCCACTGGGCCCCCGTAGTTATACAGCCTATCTCGCCCCTGTCGATGGCACCGCAGGAGCGCGGCGGTCTTCTAGTCTTCGCTTAAGCCGCAGGGGCCGGGAGGGGGGGTAGGGGGGTGGGGGGGGTTTCCCAGTGGGAGGTGGTTCTGTCTACAATTTGGTGCAGACATCTGTAGTATCTCATTCATTTCCTGAATAGCGAGGAGCGTGAGACCAAGATCCCTGAGACCTTTCAGACTAGCGAGAAGCCTAGGCTGGGAGCTCACAGGCCTTGGCGCAGGTCATTGCCACAATTTTTAGGGAGTGGATGGGCATTTTCATGACCATTTTGCAAAAGAGGGAGATCAAGGCTCAGGGGAAAAAGAGACTTGGGGAAGGGAAGACCACCCCATCGGTAAGCCAGGCCAGGTCTTTTGGATAGAGGTTCACTGCCCTTTCTGTCAGGAAAAAAGCTTCCCTTCTCCAGAGGCTGCCTGAACCTGAAAACACTTCCTTTATGCACACAACATCAGATAAATTCTATCTGAAGTTGTGCTGAGTTAGAACAATAAAATAAAGGTATAGATTTTAAGAAATGCAGTGGGATAGCTATAAACAACATGGAAACATTGACTCCCTCCAATTCAAAGGACAAACCAGTTTTTCCTGATTCTTTATATCTGTATTATCCCACCACTTGGAGATCATGTCAGTCCTCAGGGTGTTTTGTCGTGTCTGGTGAGGGTGACCAAACATGACTTAGCGCATGCTGCTCCACCTTAGCTCAGCCAGCCTCGTCTGCAGAACACCTAGCCAGCCTCCCCTTTGGCCAGTTCTCCACCTCTCATCAGCCTCCCACCTGCCTCTGCACCTGCCTGAGCTGCCAAAGCCACCCTAGCTGCAGGAGGAGCTGACCCACTCTGCCTGCCCACTCATGACAGCCATAGCTGTGCAGGACCACAAGGGTGAACAGGAGACCGACTTGCAGCTGCTCCGTTCAGTACCCGGAGGTGTAATCTCTGTAATTTCATTCAGGTATTTTTAGCTCTGAAAGTTTGGCCAGGTCTCAAGCAACCTGTACCTCAGTCTCCTTACCTACTCCACCTCCATTCCACCTTCCTCATCTGCCAATGTCAGAGCCTGTGAGATCAGGCATGTACAAAAACCTTTGTGAATTGTGCGCACTTAAGACATATCTAAAATTAGTTTGCCCCTCATGGCACCCCCAGACCTCTCCACATTTCCTCCAGCTCATTATGCATTGCGATTGTGGGCCCGTGAAGAAATGATCTGGTCTTTTCTCCTTGAGGATCTCATGCACGCCTTGGGAAGGCAGAACATACGTGTGAGGAAAACACGGGAATGCATGCTAAACAAATTTCAGTTAAATTCAGAACACATTTAGCAATCAGCTACTGCATGCCAGGCACTTAGAGTACCAGCAGAATAGATTGTAGCTCCTGAACTCAGGGGCTTCCAGGTCTGCAGGTGAAGCATGCTGAGTGGAGAGGTGGCGTAGGTTAGTGCTTCAATTTGACTAGCTGTAAACTTGGAGATAATAACAGGGTGGTTCTGAGGATTAAATGAGTTACTATTTACAGTGTTCTCAGAGAGGTGCCTGGCACCTGAGTACTAGGTTATTATGATATAAGCAAACCCCCATAATTTAATAAAGGTAAACACTGTCTTGGAGGTGATAGGTGAAAGCCTTAGGGTCAGAATGATGTTTGTGCTGTGTTTAAAGGATGAAGCAGAGGTCAGAAATGGGAGGAGGAGGAGGAAGGCATCCCAAGGAGAGGGACCATCCTAAGTGAGAAATGCAGATTCAGGGATTATTGATTAGTGTGGGCAGTGGTTGGAGTAGCCAGACTGTAAAGTGAGTAGATTTCAGTCTTCTCACATGTTCAGAATGAAGGGGAATGATGAAGGGAGGGGTCAGGTGTGAAGGAGTAATCAGGGAAGGCTTAAGGAGACAGGAGTTACTGAAGGAGTCACAAAGGAGCCCCGATTCAGCAGAGAGGAAGTGGACGAAACCTCACCGAAACCTGGGCTTCTGGGTGTGGGGTGGCTAATGAGGAATAGGACTAAGGAGATAAAAGAAGTTTCGGGGAGTCGGGGGGAATAGTTCCAAATGGCAGCTCTGAAGGTGAGGCATACAGTGGTTTGGAAAAGTACAGGAGCTGGAGTTCTTAGCTGGGGAGGTCGCCGTGGTGACAGTGACTGATGCTTCCCCCCCACAGGATGGGCTTCTGTCCTCTGCCCCCCTCTCTTCCACTACAGTGTCAGCCGAAGCCAGCCAGGGGCCAGAGCCTATTAGGAGGGAGGGAGGAGAGGCTGCAAGATGAGATGCAGGCGGGCTCTGGTGCACACTGCAGCCAACCTGACTGCCCTGCGGCCTGTTCCCCGGGCCTGCCTCACTGCCAAGGTCCCCGCTGCAGAAAGATGCCCAGGGCTCACTGTGGCCTTCTGCCTGCTTCAAAGCTATTTGTAATACTGAGTCACCTTGTACCCACATCACCTTTTAATGAGGTCAGCTTTACAAAGAGGCTGAGCAGACAGGGGAGGAAGAGGCCAGAGATCGAAGGAGCTTTGGGCTTGCTTTTGGCAATGAGTAGGGCAGGGCCGCACTGACCCCGGGGCTCCCAAAGCCCAGTTCAGTAGCTTTCATGGCTGTCCTGCAGT
The DNA here is from genome assembly GCA_004026545.1 of Mormoops blainvillei. Classification (NCBI taxonomy): domain Eukaryota; kingdom Metazoa; phylum Chordata; class Mammalia; order Chiroptera; family Mormoopidae; genus Mormoops; species Mormoops blainvillei. Next base: position 20,998 of record PVJD01001309.1, read on the forward strand.
TTCCCTTTGAAAAAAAAAAAAGAACTCATAAATGGACGGATACAGAAACTGAGTCACTCGTATGCTTAAACCCTTTAAAGTGTTAGCTGCCCCACGCCTCAGGACAAAGTTCTTCCCGTAGAATACAGTTTACAAGGCTCCAGCGCCCTGTCTCCAGCCCCGTTCTCACAGGTTAGGCTCTAGCATTCTCCAGCTGCCTTGAATGCCTCTCATAAACCGTACTGTTTGTGACATTTGTTTCTTTGCTCATGCTGACTCCTGTCGCCCCAAATGTCCTTCCCACACCGCCCCCACCCCTTCACTTCTTCTTCCCCTGCGCCATCCTTTAAAACTGCTGACGTGCCGCTTCTTCCAGAAGGAATTGCCTGCCCGAGTTAGGTTCACCTCTCAGTGATCCTATAATTTCTCTATTTTTGTACTTGCCACATTGTTTTATAATTACCTGCTTACGTGTCTGCCTCTTCGATGTGAGCCCCTGGGGACTGCCTCTTACTCGTGCTTATATTCCAAGTGCCTAGGATGTAAAAAGCACTCAGTAAATATTGAATAACATAATTCGATATTAGGGCCAGTCAGGCAGCAGGTGAGATGTTCAGCTTGCGTTTTCTTGGTGGGGAGCTCTCTGCTGCAGAAGCTAGTCTGGTAGCTGGCCAGCAGCCACTGTTACAGACGTATTTCATGTGCAGAGCCGGCCTTCCTCTAAGCCTGCCCCCAGATGATCTGGCTCTCTGTTCTGTATAACAGCTCTGTGGTGTCAGACACGGGACCTCATGACTGCCAGTGTTGGAGAAATTTGAATGCGATCTTCAGAGGAACAGAATGAGAACTTTAAAAGGAGGCAGAGAGTCCTGGCCAGGGAGCTCCATTGGTTGGAGCGTCGTCCTGATGCTCCAAGGTTGTGGGTCTGATCCCTGGTCAGGGCACATACAAGAATCAACCAAGAAATGCATAAATAAGTGGAACAACAAATCGCTGTCTCTCTCTTTCTCTTTTTCTCTCCCTGTTTCTCTCTCTCAAATCAATTAAAAATAAATAAATAATGGAAGCAGGAAAAAGAGAACTGTCCTACGCTCTGTGTTGAATGTGGTCACTTTTAAACTGAGAGCGGGGAGAAGGCAAAGAAAGAGAGGTGAGAGAGATGAGAGATGAGAAAATGCATTCCCACTAGCATGGTGGCAACGGTGTGAAGGTTTCCAGTCAAGACTCCAGAGACGTGAGAACTGGGTTCTGGTTTAATACAGGGAGCCTCAGACTGTTTGGTTTCTCAGCTCCTTTCCATTTAATGGAAGAATTTGTGGATGAGGTGCTAGTGAGGCCTTTCCAAAGTACTTTGTCAATTCACACCGGAAGCCAACGTATAAGACCTTATCACCTTATAAACATGAATACTGGGAGGATCTGGTTTTATAGTCAGCTCGTACTTATTTAATCTTACAAAAATGCTGTGAGGTAGATATCATTCTCTTTATTGTAGAGATGAGGAAACTGGCTCAGAGAGGTTAATTGACGGGCCCAAGGTCACAGAGCTTGAATCTGATCTCATGACTGTTTGCTCCTAGTCCATGCTTTTTCCATACACCATGGAGATCCTTTGGCCTCACATTAATGGCGGTAGGAATTTAACTGTCATCTTTTATATGGGAATTTTAATTTCTACTCCATTTCTCTTTCTCAACAGTTGTATTATCGGGTTGGCCAAAAAGTTCATTTTTTTTTTTTCTGTAAGATGGCTGTAGTAGCACTTAATTGTCTTTAACTTCATTCAAAACAATTTTGTTAGATTGCATTATGACAGCTGTCATACCAGCATGCATTAAAAAAAAAACAAACTTATCAAAATTGATGAATTTCTATGTAGCCATTTTAGTATTGAAGAGGGAAGAAAATATGCAACATTTTCGGCATATTATGCTTTCTTATTTCAAGAAAGGGAAAAACACAACTGAAACAAAAAAATGATTTGTGCAGTGTATGGAGAAGGTGCTCTGACTGATCGACTATGTCAAAAGTGGTTGGCGAAGTTTCGTGCTGGAGGTTTCTCACTAGACAACGCTCCGCAGTCAGGTAGACCAGTTGATGTCGACAGCGACCAAATCGAGACATTAATTGACAGCAATCAATGTTATACCACGTGGGAGATAACCAACATACTCAAAATATCCAAATCAATAAAGTTACCGGTGAAAATGAAAAATGTATCTTTTATTTTACAGAAAAAAACTGAAAGACTTTTTGGCAAACCCAGTACAAGTGCGAGCCACATATTTGGCCCCATAAATGTTGCTCAGGTGTCAGTGGCTATGCAGTGAAGGGGATGTTCTGGCTAACTGCAGAAGCATTTTCCTAAAGGGCCCAGTGAGGTCACATTTCAAATCTTACTAAATGCATGTGAACAGTTGTCTCAACTTAGAACCTTAAGTTCTTGATCTTTAATTTCCACCCGTGGCTTCCTACTTACACGCCCTGAAACTGTTAGCCACACTGTCTAATTTATTCTAACATCAGTCCCCTTCTCATTGTATCGGAGAACAAATATAAAGAAGACATCATACATTTAAACTTCTGATTAAGGGATGCAGCAAATGGGACAATTCTGAGTCTTACTTCCTAGTTAAGAGACTGGAGTTCAGGTCCCTTCTCTGCCGTTTATAGGCTATGTGGCCCTAAATTCTTCCAGTCCTGTTTTTCTGATTTGTTCATTAAAGGCATAACAAGTGTTAATTTCATAAAGTGGAAGTGACAAATAAACAAGATAACATATAAGCATGTAGCATGGTACCTGGGATATGGTAAGGTCTTAGCAAATATTCATGTGTATACTTCATGAAGGCCTTCCTCTAATAGGTGTTAGACACACACAAATGCACACACATGCATATGTGGAATATTGGAATAGATAGGTGACTCCCACAATTCTGTAAATCTCCCCTAAAATGTGAAATATCAATTTGTGTATCTTCTCAAATGCAAGCCATATGTCCCATGTTCATGTAATAGGTGCTCAGAAAGTGCATGGTGAGAGGCTGAATAAAGGGAAGATCAAATGGATGGATTTAGGTAACTAAAAAAACAGAAACAAAATAGGTGCCAAAAACATCTCCGCCCTCCCTATTCTGATCAACCGAGAGTTATGTTGTCACAAAACAAACAGTGAGCAGTTACCTTCCAAACCATTATGCTGAGCGGCCTGGGTTAGACTGGGAAGCACCCGACTCAAGGGGATGGTTCCAAAGTCAGTTGCTCAATTTCTTCTTTACTGGAGTGCAAACAGCAAAGACAAGTGTCAGGTAGGCTATTCTTCATTGCATTTTTTTCTCCTTTTCTGGCTTTTTATTTATCTCTTAATTCAGTGTTTCCATTTGGTTTGTGGTCATTCTCAGGAGCAAGTTAAGGTACTTGCCGTATACTGGCAGAACGCTTTAGGGACGTTTTGTCCTGAGACAGTCCAATGGTGACAGATCTGTGCACCGTTCTTTCAGTTTAGACTTCAGTGTGGACAGTCCAAGAAAGAAACTATTGTTTATTGGTCCCTTACTGTGTGTAAAGATCTTCACAGATTAGCAGATTCATACAACTCTGGCAATTATGATCCATGTTTTATAGTTGAGGAAACCAGGGTTCAGAGTGATTACATAACTTATCAAGGTCACACAGCTGCTGATGGCAAAACCTGGAGGGAAGCGTTTGGCCGCCCAACTTAAAGCTCTTAGCCCTCTTTCTATCCATCATTCTGTCTTCTGATCACAACTTCGGTGTTTTCTCTCCAGATTCCAAATAGACTGTAACAAGATGTGTTACTTTATTTTTATTTTGCTGAATCAGTTGGATGATTTATGGCTTTGCTTCTAACACTGTTTTGAAAATTCCACCTTCAGATTGTCATCAACTCAGTTAATTAGCTCATGGTGATTGAACGGTGCTTTCCTTGAGACATAAAGATTGTATTCTTTGGGTTTCAGATTTCTCTCCCTTTTACACTGTCAGCTCAACAAGTGAACATTTGAGAAAATAAATCCTCCCACTTGCCTGTAGTGTTCGCTTCCAGTGAGCTGGTCTTGCCCCTAGAATTACTGTTAGTGCAAGAATGTTTTCCCCTTCAAGCTGCATATCATGTCTTCGGATTGGTCACATACCCTTTTGTTCCATAGAACCTGACATCTGTGGCAGCAGTAATTCATTGTCTGCTGATAAATCTCTGTGGCCACTGAAAGGAAGGAGAAATAAAGAAGAAACCGACTCACAGGGTGAAACCAAAACAGAAGCAGCGTTTAGTGTTCCGGTCCCGCATTTACTGCCCCGGCGCCCAGCGGGAGTGTGGCTCAGTCAGAAGGGTCTAGCTGAGGGCATTCTGTATTTTCAGTAAAAACTGAAAATAAGGGTACGTTTTATTTGCAGAGTAAACAGATAGCTGAAATAGTATTTAAAAATGTAAATTAAATGACATGTTCCCATTGACTTGCACCTCAGTTTTAAAGATTATGGTCTTGAGTTTTGACCGACCTTTAGTTGGCCAGAATACTTAATGCTTTAACAAAGACCCAGGTCCTCCGACCTTTATCCTAACCTGCTATGTGCCAGGCACTGTTCTAGGTTTTGTTTGTCAAACAAACAAAAAAAAATGCCTACTTTCATGGAGCTTAGTGTCTAATAGAGGACACAGGTGATAAAATAAATAAAAGGCATAGCATATTAAATAGGAAAAAGCACTAAGGAGGAAAATAATGAGTTTTCAGGGAAGAGGTGAAATTTTAAAAGGGTTTCCAGGGAAGACATGACCGTGGAGGCGACTCTGTGTACAGACCTAAAGGAAGTGAGAAAGCCAGTCACGCAGGTATCTGGTGGAAGAATGTTTTGTACAGGGAAGAGTAAGTGCAAAGGCCCTGGGGCATGAGTATTCCCCTGTATTTGAAGAAGAGGCCAATGTGGCTAGAGAAGGATAAATGAGGAGAGTAGCAGGAAATGAGGTTACACAGGTGGGGCAGGAGATGACAGATCATTTAAGGCCTTCTGGACTATTTGTAGGAAATTTGGCTTTCACTCCAGCTGAGTCAGGAAGCCAGAGTACCGGCTTCGAACAGAGAGTTTTGATGCGATCTTCCTTTTTTTTTTGGTATCCAAAATGTGTTTACTGGGGTGGTTTCCCACTCATCTTGATTCAGGGTGCATTTAGTGCTGCTTCCTTCTGAAGAAGTATCCCCTGGAAGCCTTGCTTCTCTTCCTGTGGGCTGAGAGAGGCCATTGGAGCAGCCAGTACCCAAAACTACCATCTGTGCATGGCGAATGACAGTGGTGATTTTTCAGCATCCCGGGCATTTCACATCCATGAAGTAGGAATTGGGGCTCTGCATCGGGTGATCCTCAGTGAGAGGCATGTTGTTGTGGGGAGGTCGTCACCACCAGAAAGCTGACTTATATTCTCATAGCATCGTTTTGGTTGCCACATTGAGCACAGACTATGGGTTCAAGGACAGAACCAGAGAGACCCCATAGGAGATTTCAGTAATCTGGCAAAAGACAATGGTGGCATGGGCCAGGGTAGTGGCAGTCTAGTTCTGAATATATTTTGAAGAAAGAGCCAAGTCTTTGGGGTGAGAGAGAGGGAGGAGTCACCAATAACTCCAAGGACTTTGGTCAGAACAACCGGAAGAATGGCACTGCCATGACTAAGATGAGGACACTGAGGAGTAGCTGGCGTGAGATGTACCGAGTCTGAGGTGCCGTCAGATTTCCCGAGGAGCTTTAAGTAGCACCCAGAGCTCACCGGGGGTACTTAACACATACTGGGCTCACTTCTAGGCATTTTTTTTCACATGGAATTTTAATCCTCACAATCACCATAGGAAATAGGTGCTATTATTACCCTCCTTAGACAGAAGAGGAAACCGAGGCATGGAGAGGTTAAATTTTTCCATGTTCATGGAGCTAGAAGTGGTGGAGCTGGGGTTTGAGCTTGAACTGTCTGTCACTGGAGAACACAAGCAGCTGCCCCTGTTAACAAACCTGTTAATGTACTGGGAGGACCCCTGGTCAACTCCCCTGGAAGAAGTTTCTCTTTTGAAAGACCGCACATTCGTTTACTAGGACTTTATCGAGCAGAGCATGTTTCCAGCCACATAGCTTCGTGCCAATGCGTGTCAGATGCTCACAACCTTAGGAGCACCTGTGCACCTGCAGCCTCAGGTGTACCTTCGTGCTGCACTGAGCAGAGGGTGCAGTTGCCCCGTTTTATAATTTTGCTCTGTTCTCATCTGTGGTGAGCACTTGCTGTGGTTACTATGCTAACAGACATCCTCCATAAAGCACCAGAGTGGGGTGGAGGGGAATGGATCATCTCAAAACTCTGTCCAGCAGTGAGTATTGTCCCCTGGGTCACAGTGAATGTAGCAGGAATAAAGGAGGGAGCCCTCATCTGTAGAGCATGGAGCTGTGGCTGCTGGAGGTGGGTTGGGTATAGTACCTGAGTGTGAGGTGAGCCCAGTTCCTGAAGATGCCAGTTGCCCGAGGGGAAGGGGTGCAGGCAAAACACACCCTCCAGAGATCTATCTCTGGAGCAGAGGTGGAGGATCCACTCGACCATCCTTTGCCCTCATCAGTTTGGGAGCCCCTGCTGTGCACCCAGCCTGCTTCCCCAGGGAAGTAAAGCCAGCTGAACCCAGCATGTTCTGAAACTTAACCCAGTAGTAATGCAATAAGCCCTGCTTTGGGACCAGAAGGGTGCCCTTGCTCCAATGCAGAACACCTGTCCTCCTTGAAAGGGTAGAAATTCCCTTTTCCTTTTGACCGGTAGTAAGGTGAAGTCCTTCCCCTGTGCAAGCTCTTACGTTTGTCCTCATATCCTAGCCTATCTGGCTTCCGCCCAGCGTGGTAAATGAACCTTCGTTGTGTGCTTGGAAGATGGCAGTGTTGGTTTCAGAAAATTATCTTAGTGTTTATAACTGAGGGAGAAAGTTGATCCATATCACATCAGTTTGTGTATTCAGTTGACCAAGACACATGATGGAACAGGCACCGGGTAAGGAAATGGCCACTGTTTATGTTTCTGAAAGATCGATCATCTACCCTAGTCTCAAGACATATGGATATATGGGGGAAAGAAAGCCGAGTTTATGAACCATTAAAGGTCTTTTCTCTTTCTTGACTATCTCTGTTGTATCTGGAGCATGGTACCCATGGTAACATCGGATGACTCCATCATGGCTGAGTTGTCCGTTTGGGATGGTTGACGACCTTGCTTCTGGCCCTCGGTTGGGCAGACTTCACCCCCACAATTGCTACCATCTGCACTCTGAGGTCCAAGCTCCCATCCTCTTTGTCCAGGCCTCTCTGCAAAACAGCTTCCTGACTGTTTGACCCCTGCCCTTCTCCAGCTCTGAAGCCAGAGAAATCCTCGCAAAACATTAATCCCATCATGTCTCCAACAACCTCACCGGAAACCCTTCAGGACTCCCCGCTTTTCTTCAGATAAAAATACGCCCTTACCCAGGTCTCCAGAGGCCTGCACAGCCTGTCTTCCGTCCTTTCCCAGTCCTACCTGGTGTCACAGACCCTGTCGGGCCTTTACCTCTAGCCACTTTGACATGTTTCTGTTTTTATTTTTTATTTTTAATGTACGAAATCTGAATTCTGTCTGGGACCTATACAGACCCACATCAATTTTTTTTAGGTCAAAGTTGTGACTAAACTCACTTTTTTAAAAAAAGATTTTATTTATTTTTAGAGAGAAGGGAAGAAAGGGAGGAAGAGAGGGAGAAAAACCTCGATGTGCGAGAGAGACATCGATCGATTGGTTGCCTCTCACACGCCCCCAACTGGGGATCTTGTCTACAACCCAGGCACGTGCCCAGACCAGGAATCGAACCGGCAACTTCTGGGTTCGCAGGCCAGCCCTCAATCTACTGAGCCACACCAGCCAGGGCTGTGACTAAATTCACAGTTCTAAGCGGCTGAACCAGCTCCGTACCTTGACAACCTTTCTTCCCAATGAGATGAGTCTACAATAACAACTGATGCTAGTTCCATCACATTATTTATCACATTGTCTGGGTGATTTAAAAGCATAAGGCATCAATGAGCATCTCTTATTTTTCCTTTATTGGCAGTAGCGCTTACACCTAGTGTTAATGCCGCTCCCCGTTTCATCATTTTGGGTTCAAATCCACCTCTCTAATAGCCACCATTGAAGGAGGATTTTGGTAGACTTTGAAAACCTTGTCTGACTTGAGGCTCCATATGCTTCATGGCTTGCAAAACACAACGACCTGCAAATCCTGCGGCAGCAATGGTCAGTCCGGCTGCTACCACTGTACTGGCCATGGCTCCAGCTCGGCTACCCCTGCCTCCGCCGAGAGCGCGGTTCATCCCAGCTCAGACGCTGCGGTCACCAACTTCAACTTCACGCCTCTACCGGAAAGGAAGGCGGCCACCAGGAACAGAGACAAAACATCCAGACATAGGTGCCCTAGAAAATACAGCAGGGGTGGCCACAATCTAGGCTGGAAAACTTTTGTTTTGTTTTGTTTTGTTTTTAATTTTAAAAAATTTCCATTTCTCTTCCATCATAGGGCCTTTATACCTGCTCTTGTTGTTTTGTTGTATTGTCTTCCGTGATATTCCCAATGAGGTCAGCTGCCCAGAGTACTGTCTAGGAGCAGCAAACATACCTGTTTGTGCTAGTGTGTTGCAGCTGTACATTTATTTGCAGAACTAATTGAGTGCCACTAACTAGACTCAGCGTTAGTCCATGAGGGCAGAGCCCAGTGCTATTGCCGCTCCCCACTGAGCCCTTGTTATCTAGCACAGGGGCCAGTAAACTTTTTCTCTTGAGGGCCAAATAGTAAGTATTTTAGGCTTTGCAGGCCATGTAGCCTCTGTTACAACTATTCAGCTGGGCTCTTTGAGCACAAAAATGGCCCCAGACAACACATAAATGAATGAGTGTGGCTATGGTCCAAGGGAACTTTATTTATGAAAGCAGGTGGTAGGCTGGGCTTGGGTCACAGGCTGTGGTTTGCCAACCCCCTGTCTTGTAGAATGTCATCACTCAGTACGTGATTAATAATGTTGAATGTGGAGCGCTCGGCACATACGGACTCAACAGTGACAGTCAAGTGCGAAGGCTGTTCAGCCCGGCTCCTACCATGGCATGGCCGCCCTGGAGCTAGACCTGGAGTTTTCAAGTAACTTTTTTTAATGTGGCAGTTGTGGTCATTATTTATAATATTTAGGGGTTTTGGTGGGGGTTGTACAAGTCATCTATGCTTATGATAAAATTTTGCAAGCCTTTTGGGAGTATAGAAAGGCAAAGATCTCAGTTCTCACAGGTGATAAATCTTTACGGTTTGTGTGTGTGTGTGTGTGTGTGTGTGTGTGTGTGTGCTAACATCCCGTGAATGTCCATCGTTCAGAGACACATGTGTGTTTGCATGCCCTTTATCCTAATCAGCAAGTCTCAGCAACACTATCGGACTCTGCGAAGCCACGTGTAACAGGCTCTCAAACAACCGTCACACCCAGGGAGTTGGGACGGTGAGGGGGCTCCTTTGATCAACACAATTTATTTCATTTAGAAATAGGAGACCTAGGGATTTCAAATGCAAAGTCCAGTTCATCACCTTTTTCTTTCAAGTTTATATCATCTCTAACTCATGGACGGCTTGAAATAATCCTGCCTCTGTCCCCTTCCCGTGTCCCTGAGCAGCGACGTCCTTTTCCTCTAATGGAGACAGAGGCCCAGGGAACCGCTGCCGCCCCAAAGTCACAAGGCCACGCAGGGGCAGAGCTGACAGATCGCCTCATTTCCAGTCTGGTGTTCTACTCTAATTCTTTTTCCTTTTCTTTTTTTTTAATTATTAACTAGAGAGAGGGGGAGAGAGAGAGAAACATCGGTTTGTTGTTCTACCTCTTCACGCGTTCCTCGGCCGCTTCCTGTGTGTGCCCTGACCAGATCAGAGCCACAGCCGAGGCACATCAGGAGCAGCCTTGGCGCTCTCACCACCTGAGCGACCCGCCGGGCCTCTATTTCTCATTCTAAACCCTGTGGCCCTAAGTCCATGTTTACAGGAACTTGAAGAAGAAGGACATTCCAAAAACACAAGAGGAAAGGGCAAAGAAATGGAAATGATTCTGCCTGAGGGCGGACATCTAGCTTCAAATGGTATTTATCACACAGCATGCAGCAGTAGATGCTGTCTCTTTTGTGCTTAAGATAAGAGGATATAAACTTTAACACTCCTGGAAGGTCGAGGTTGGATGCAAGGAAACCATTTCCTGACAGTGAGAGGTTTTATGCTGCGGAAAAGGGTCTAAGGGTTGTCAAGTCCCCTTCTCAAAATGATCTTTGTAATGATGGGTACATTTTGCCTGTCGCCTATCTCTTATGTCTGTAATCTTGCGTAGAGGCAGGCCAGGAGCCTTTCTCAGTTTTCAGATGAGGATGAGTCCCTACTGAGGTGACAGTGGTGACTCGCAGGCTGCAGTTCTGTGCCCAGGTAGGTCATTAATAAGGCTTGTTACAGCTGTTGCTTTTGCTGCCATCAGTATTGGGTACCATTCTGTTCCTCTCGTCCAGCCACGGGCCAATGCTTATGTGTTTCATCTCATTCATTTACCTAGTAAATGTGGTCACAGCCAATTAGAGGCAAGAGTTTATCATAAATGTGTTTTCTTCTCTATCAGTGAGTTGGGGTTTAAGAGGTAGGCAAGTAGGCAGGGAATTAGAGGGATCTTCAGTGACACAAACAAGCTGACCCTGTTTATTATCTGTTCACTCATTTATTCATTCCTCATCAGCACGTCTAGAATTTTAGCATAGGAAAAGATGAGTAGTCCGCCAGACATCCAACTACTGATCGATACTTTTACTAGTATTGCCATTATCATCATCGGCAAAACCATTTATTCAGTTCTCAGGACTAAGCCAAGAAATAGTCTAAGATATGGGTCTGGAATAAGACCTGGCCCCTACCTGCAGTTGTCTTGTGGTTAAGAAAAGGTGTTTCGTAGAGGGACAAAACAGGGTTGCCTCCCAGCTCTGTCATTTACCAGCTATGTGACCTTGGAAATGTTACTGAATCTCATGGAGCTCAGTTCCCCATCTGGGGTACAGGACTAAGAAATTGTCCCTGTTCTACAGAGGAGTTAGAGAGATTCAGCATGACAGTGTGTACACAAGACCCTCTGCACTGTGCCTGAGCACTCAATGCAAACACTTTAAGTCTGTTGAATAAATAAGTAACCTTTGCTTCTCAGAGTTTGCCTGCCTTGGAGACCATCAGGATGAGGGGTACCATGCTCCTAGATCTGAGCCAGTATTATAACTAAAATGGATCCTTGGCCCATGATGGGAAAGTGAGAGGTCAGACTCCCAAGGTGGCCAAACAGGAGAAGAAGAAGACAGGCCAGGCCAAGCAACAGATGCAGCACAACGGGTGTTTGTCAATGTTGTGGACACCCTTAGGAAAAAAGGAGGACCCCAGTACCAACTGTGAAGCCCTTTGTAATACTGGCTTCCTCTAACAAAGCCACTTAGCCCTGTCAAAACAAAACCAAAAATCCACAGCTCTGCTGCACTGCCACCTTACCAATGCGTTCAGTTGCTCCTGCGCTACCCCCTGTGTTACTTTGTCCATTCTCTGTTAAAGAATGTGGCAGAAGTTCCTCCTTCTCTCTGTCCCCTGTGGTGCCCCTCTGATCTAGTCCCAGACTTCTGGGACCGGGGCAGCATTGTGTATTCATTTCTTCCAGAGATTTAATCCAGGTGTCTAGAAGGTTCCATGCCAAAAGGTCCCTGCCCTGATTCCCACAGGAGGCTTACTGAGTTCTCCTAAGAATAGGACTCCTGACGTTTCAGGCTTGTTGGCGCATGAATCATAAGCTTCCCGAGCTTGCTGGGTGAAGGGCAGGGCTGTTGTACGAGATCACTGGTAGAGCCACGGGCAGAGGAGCAGAGGTACGAAGGCCTCAAGGAACTGGGGCTGGCAAACTTCTACAGGCCAGATGACCCCACCTAGTCTTCTGGGCCTTTCTCCCGCCCTCGGTCTTCTATCTGCTTTCCCATGGGTCTGCCTGGCTGCCAGCCCTAAACTGCATCTAGCAACTTTCACACGCTGTCTGTTGTCAGTTGCTGAGTTTCTTGTATAGGAAACCCAAGAGTGTCATGGGGCTGGTTGTTGGCCATATTGGCTGTCCCTTGCTTGTGACTGGCAAAGCAAGGAGGTGCGTAGGAGGGGGTCATGCAATAGCAAATGCTGCTGTTTCAGAGACAGTGTCAGAACTACTCGGTTAAGTCAGAAGTGAAAGTTGACTGTGGCACGTTGATTGACAGGGCTGGTACTCCCAGTAGTCGACCGGGAGAGCCAGGGTGGGCGATCAGATTAGATATTTGAGGGGCCCTCACTGCTCAGCAGAGCCTTTTCGGAGTACCGTCCGTGAAATTCATGTTCCCAGGGCCCAGAGGTGGATGTAATCCCCCAGGACTGGGTGAGTTGCTTTTGGGGAATGATCTCACTGTGACGGTATCAACCAGGGCTCTGGAAGGAAATAGAGGGAACTCTCAAAGTAGTTTCAACCAACTCAACAGAACTGAGTGAAGAAACGATTTCTAGAGAATTAAGGGAGTCAGCAAGACTTGGTGAAGCACCTAGGGCCCAGCCATCGTAGGAAACTGTCACCATCCCCGGCCCGTGGGGTCAGCAGGAAGCCCCGTGAGAGCCCTGATCACGGAGAAACTCAGTGAGAGCTGCACAGCAGCCAGATGGGGAGGGAGCCAGGGGACAGACTCTCTGGTCTCTCTGTCCCCAGCGCCCCATTGGCTGCTCTGGTCAGAAGCCAGAGGGCAGGAGAGCCCAGATGATGTCCTGAAGGGTCAGCCGCCTGTGACCCAGAGCAGGGCAGAGAGGAGAATCTGGAAGGCGAGAAGAGAGTCTGATTTAGTCAGTCCGCGTAAGGCCTGGAGGTGTTTCTGTTTCGAAGCGCCCAGGTGACCCTGTTGGGCAGCCAGGCCTGGGAGCCTCTAATCTTGTCTGAACTCAGAAGGTGGAAAACATTAGGAATGGAGAGGTCTCCACTTAACTGACTTTTCTGAATTCGGTTCCACGCAGCCAAAGGCTAAGAATAATTGCTCTGGAAAAGAAAGCAGAGTCCAGAGTGGAAAACAGGCTTCAGTGAGTGATGAGGAAGGAAACCAGAGAAGACCAGGGATGATGTAACCTGAGAAGGTACTGCAATTCTGGAAAGGTTTTAAAGGACTTGGCACACTTTCTAGGCTCCCAGGAGTTTGAAGCTTGGAGCTTTGTGTGAGAAGAGCAAACAGAGGAGTCCTCTGGGGGTGGAGGGGGCGGTGCTTTGCCCCCCAGGCTGCCCGCCGGCCTCCCCTCAGACCTCCCCTGCCTGCATGTATCCCCAGTTCAGGTTCGGTGCTTTTTTTTTTTTTTTTTTTACTTCCGCCCCCTTTTTATTTTTATTCTTAATTTTCAAGAAAAGAAAAGTCTGAAATGCAGGTGGAATATCCTTTTATTCTTTCTCCGGTTCCATAATCTTCCAGCTTAGAAGGAGAAAACTCTTCAGCCATTTGTCTCTGCATCTCCACAGTTACCGGGCACTTGCCGAGCACCTACGGTATGCACATCACAAGGAGAGCTGGAAATGCCTGCTTCTGCCCAAAGGCAGGAAGGTGTGCGAGTGGCCCTGGGAGCCCAGAGGGAGGGTGATTTACGGGGAGGAAGGCAGAGAGGACCCGGAAGTCTTCCTGAGGGCTGGTCAGGAAAGGAAAAGCCGCATGTTTCTTTCCTTAAAAAAGAAAGAAAGAATCCTTCTAATTCTTCTAAAGCTGTTTCTGTCCCCAAGGGGATAAAGAATATTTTGGATCGCCGGCAGGGAGGAGTTCTTTTTTTAAAATGGGTGGGTTGGAACTCTGTTTATTCATTTCCTGAGAGCTCCAAGTTCTCCTGTCTGATCCCTCTCAATGTCCTTCTTCGGCTCTGTGGTCCCACCAGCCTCCTGCTTCGTTTCTGAAAGGTGCTCTTTCCTGGTGCCGGGTATCTTCTGTGGTGGGTGCATTCTCTTAGGATTCACCCAAGCCTCAGATCTCGTTCATTCCAGTGTGTGTGACATTGCAGAGGGTCTACTGGCACTGTCCACATCCAGCTCTGATAAGATTATCCGATGCTCCAATTATCAGCTACACACACTGTTTCTTGTAAGGAAGGGCCCTCTCACCCACCTGGTGACGGGCAGTGTGGTGATAGCATCTCTTTGATGTTCCCGTGTGTGTGTGTGTGTGTGTGGGTGTGTGTGTGTGTGTGTGTGTGATAGTCCAAAAAATTGTGAATAGGAAGAAAATTTGAACACCCACTGTTCGGCTCATCTGATTATTTCACTCTTGTTGAAAAATAAAACAAACCCCGAAGGACACAGCTTCTGTCTGCTCACCGGGCTGGATCGGATCTCAGTAGGTTGTCTCCTGACCACAGGATCTGGTCTGAATCATCCCTGCATGTGCTTCTCTGGCCTCAGCCTAAGATTCACCAGGGGAAGGAAACGCCGCCCTTCCCGAACCATTGCAGAGTTTTGTGGCCATTCCGACGGTTCCGTTTGATGACCACCTTTTCCTCAGGCAGATCCGGGAGCGGATCTAGAGGACAGCCCGTACTCTCTGGAGCCTGTCTATTCATACCTGCACATTGGAGAGAATCAGATGTGCATCAGAAGATTGTTGCGCAGGTCGGATGAGAGAATTCAGCAAGTGCCGATCACTTCCTGGTTGAAGGTCCATCATAACGGGGGCGGGGAGCACAGAGATTCTCAAGCACTGGCCTCGACCCTTCAACTCAGTGGGGCAGACAGATGCATAAATGTAGTTTCTCAGCCTGGCAGACTTTTCCCCACTTTCTCGTTGGTGGGCAGCCTGCCTAACTTGACCACCCACTGGTGTCGCCCATTCAGCTGCCTGTCGGCAGCAGGGTCACCCCTGGCCCCTCCACCTGCCAGCTACCAACGTGCGGCTCCTTCTCTTCAGCCTCCCCCTCCTCACGTCCCCTAAACCTGTCTTGCTCCTCACCTATACTTGCACCTGCTCAGTCTCTCTGTTTTTTAAAAAAAATTTTTTAATTGATTTTTTTGAGCAGAGATACATTAATTTGTTGTTCCACTTATGTATGCATTCATGGGTTGCTTCTTATATGTGCCCTGACCAGAGATTGAACCCACGGCCTCGGCATATTGGGATGACAGTCTCTTCACGCTAGCAGTGCCATTAGCTATCACCTGCAACCCTTGTCCCTTGCCAACCTGGACTCTGAGGTCAGGTACTTCAATTGGTTGCAGTGACAAGGTCCCCACACTTCATTGCCACCACAGAGAGTGTGTAGGCCAGTTTGTTCTCTGCACCTGTCCCCAGTAAGTACCAAACTACGCTGGTCTCAGCAGAGCTGGCCTGCCCCCTGAATCCCATTTGGCCTTTGGAGAGCCTTCCTTTCTTTCCAGCAGCCTTTCTTTCCTCTCAAGAATTCCCTGGCACCATGACCTTAGGAGGCTTGCAGACTGTCCCTATCATCCCTGTCCTCCCTGCAGTTGGGCCACCATGTCCCCACTCACAGCACACAAGCTGACCGCCACTACCCTGAGAACTCAGAACACCGGTCGCCATGCTCCCTCTTCTCCGGCCTTCTCAGAAGAGGGTCCCTCGTGGCCAGGCTGACTCTCCTCGTGCTCCCAGTGTCACTCCCTTGCTGATGACGCCCTCCTCCCCTTTGCCACTGCTGCGGTCTTAACATAGCAGTCATGCAGTCATAACATAATCTTATCAGAGCAGGATCTGCACAGGGCGGACAGGCCTTCTGCAGCGTCACCCACATTGGAATGAACTAGATCTGAGGCTTGGGCGAATCCTACCAAGACCCGCCACCGACAGGGCCTTCACTGTGATCAGGCAGAGGAAAGTGTTGTACAAGAGGTGGCCCCGGTGCTTGAGGACTTACTGTCTATAAAGACAGGAGGAGCAAATGCACAGGAATGCAGCCCTTCGGCGCACAGACTGCCCTCTCTGAGAACTCAGTCCTTTTGACTGTTAAACCCGCTGTTGCGTCCTCAGTGACTGCTCTTTAAGACTAATCCTGGTAACTAATTCTAAGCTGCTCCTCATTCCCATCCTCCCCACCCAGTCATCCGAGCCCTGCGAAGCCCACTCGTGCTCCTGTGTGTTCTGAGATGTTCCGTGACCCTCTGCCTGTGCTCAGGGCCGCCCCCACCCCCTTGTTCCAGGGTGCAACCCTCTGACTGACCTCGGAGGTCTTCGCTGGGGCCCTTGCTGAGCTCCCACTCTCCTGGCCCTGTGGGGGTTCTTCGTCACATCGGAACACTTGTACAGGCTTGATGCTGGCAAGGGAGTGAAGGGGGCTCCCCTGTGCCTGCCACATCGCTGATCTGTTTTACAGAAAGCTTGTGCACTTAGTGTGATTCTGTCCCTGGAGGAATTGAGAAGAGAGTGGGAGGAAGGAGGACAGAAGAGGAAGCAAAGGAGGTGTGTGTGTGGTGGGGGCAGGGGTGGGGGAGGAGAGAGAGAGAGTGTGTGTGTGTGTGTGTGTGTGACATGACTAGGGTGTGACTGATAAGTGCTGAAGCTTTGTGTTTGTGTTCTCCTGCAGATCAGTGTCACTTTTAATAAGCAGCTCCCCCTCCCTCCTCAATGACAAATTTCCCTGAGGTAGATCTGCACCAGGTGACTGTGGTCCCTGAGGTTTACAGGGATTTCACAGCCCAGAAACCCCCAGGGACTGGGACTCTGCTCAGTGGCTCACTGCTCCTGTAGGCCGTCACCTTCTTGTCATCTTCCCCGAGATGCTCCCAAGCCCCAAGAGCCTCCCTTGTACAGAGACCTAAGTAGCTGCACCACCCCCGTACCCCCCTTCCTTGGGCTGTGTGTGGGGGCTGGTAGAGGGCTGGAAGACAATCTTTGCTTATCCATGTAAACCCTGCTCCTCAAGCTAAGGTCCTGTTCATCTCCTGCCTTTACCTAAACACTTCTCAAACAAAAGGCCTGCTTCTGCGGCCTCCTCTTGCCCATAGCCAGTCACTCTGCCACCTGTCTTCCTCCCTGAGCGCTGTGTGGAAATTGCCTTTTGAAGTCTCTAATCACAGTATGCCTTGGTTTTTGTCTCCCTCTCCCCTTTCCTCTCTGAGGCAGATGCCACCCTGTTGATCCTTGCCTAGCCAAAGCTGTGTCCTCTTTTTGATGTGACACTAGACGATTGATTCTCCTAGGGCTCCATCTGTCTCCTCTCTTCTCTTTGTGCTCCTCCTGTCCTCCACAGTGGCCGCTTTCTCATTCAAAGGTGCCCGCTGCTCAGGGCATGTGGCAAGCAGCCTTGGAGTCTAAGGAGCTGGGCACAGCTTTGGCTCTGACGCTCATCTATTGGATGACCGTGTACCCGTCACCTACCTGAGTTTTAATTTCCCCGTGGGTAAGGCGATAACAATGCCCACCCGGTTGGGGTAGGCAAAGAGTAAATGGGATGCAGCAGTGCTGTTTGTAGTCACTTGCAAGCCTGCTTCGTGATTTTTGCAGCACCTGAGTACTGCCTTTACTGCTATTTACTTGAAATTGGACTGTCTGCTGATTTTAAATCAGCTCCCTGGAAAGCCAATTTAGTATTGTCCTGAATAATAATATGCATGAAAGCGTGTGTATATGAAATGCCGGTTCTGTATTCCTAGAACACATGAAGCATAAATCTACAGCAGTTAAAATAAAAACATTCATTTTTGTACTTCTAATTATTCTTGGCACCACAGGGCTGCATGCACTGCAGTGGGAATCTCTTCTGTACGTCTCCCGCCTCAGTGCCTGGACCACAGAGAGTGTGTGAACAAGTTGAATCTTTGTCGTTCATAGCCTCCATGGCTAACTCCTTGTCTGTTGTTTCGCCCTTGCTTCTGCTCCCAAGCTCCAGTTCTGAATCTCCAGTTGCTATAAAATATTTTTGCCCGTCAGTTTAGTCATGTAAAGGTCAGCCTGTTTACTTTTCCTCCATGGGCCCTCATTTCCTGGTGACCTCAGCTCTGGCCCTTGCCATCATCTTTCAGTCTCCGTGGACCCTCCCACATGTGCTTCTTCCTTCCGGAGTTTTGCACATACCCTTCCTTTTCCATCCCCTCATCTGCCTCTGTGGTCCAGGCTTTCCTGCTCAGTGCACCTCCCTGGAACTGCACATTCCTAGTGATACTCCGGTTCTGGAAACATCAGGGAATGTTCACTGTGTCCAGGTTAAGGCCAAACTTGGAAGCAGGGCATCGAAAGTGCCCAGCAACTGAACAGAGCAGTAGTGCGTTATAGCTGCTGAGGTCCGAGCGTGCGGGCTTGGGACCTCACCCACCCTCTATGACAGAGTGGCATTGGGCAGGTTTCTCAGTGTCCGAGCCTCGCTTTTTCCTTCTGTAAAGGAAAGTAGTAGAGATCCTGTTAGGACTAAGGAAGGTGGCTTAGGTAAAGCACTTACCCTGGTGCCTAGAACACAGTGAGTACTCAGCAAGTGGCAGCTAGAATTATTCTGCAATTAGTTATCTGTATATCAGATCACCTATAATCTGGTTCTCTGCTGTCCTTTCCAATTAAACTGTTCCCTTTTCCTTACTCAGAATCCTGTTTTCATAGGCTACTTGTCTCTGCCCCCAAGCCTTTCTGTAGAAGTCTTCTTAAGCCTTCCTGACCTTTCTATTTCTCTAAATTTATCAAAGTCTTGCACATCCTTCTAATCCCACCTCAGCTTTTGTTTTCTCCAAGAAGCTCTTCCTTGACTGCACTCACCGTGCCCTTCCTTCCTCTGAAATGTGATTGTTCTTTTTTCTTTATACCTTTTAATATTTGGCACTTAACAGAAACTGCATTACACTGCCGTTTTTTCTTGATTTCCAGTGGGACTTCATACGTCTCTGTGTCTTGTTTTCCTAAATCGACGGCGAGCTTCTCGATGCGAAGGCCTGTTTGGGGGTATGTGGAGCAGATGAAAACCCCAGCTGTGGGGCTGGAGTTCATACCCTGCCGCCGGTGCTCACTAACTGTGTGACCTTGAGCAAGTTATTTAATCTTGATGTGACTCAGTTTCTTCCCCTTCAGCAGATGATAATAATAGTAGAACCTAGTTTTGTGAGTTTAAATGAATCAGTACTGAGCAGAGCCACCGACTGCTGTGATACATGCAAAGTTCTCAGAGCAGTGCCTGGCAGAAAGGGCTCGATAAATATTTGTCGTCGTTGTCGTTGTTATTTTTATTACAACCAATCCTAGTGTTTCCTCCCACAGCACTAGTCACAGAAATATATGCTGATAAATATTATAAATTAATAAATACTGTTGAATGTTCGAATATTTTCCCTCTAGTACTGCTTTTCAATTTTCTACTCGTCTGTATTTTTTTTACATGCATATTAGCAGGAAAATTGAAAGTCTCCTTTCATTTAATTCCAAAGCAAAACAGAAATCCCTTGGGTTTAAGTAGCTTTTAATGTCTGGTAGAAGGAAACAGACCAACTCGTGGAGAGAGACTGTTTTTTTCTTGGTACTAAATTTGAAAGGAATTTATTATAAGATTATTTATGGGGCAGGATGCTGGTGGAGGGGGGAGCTCATTCTTCTAAAACCTACTTAACATGTTGTGATTAGAAAAAAAGTTTCCATTAAACACAGGAACATATCAAATTACCCTGGCAGCCCAGGGGGACTAGGTCAGCAGGGAGGAGGATCACACAGAGAGATCTTTGTACCTGCCCCTTCTTCAGAGATTCTGCTGGGAAACCAAAGAGTAAGATTAATGGTGCATACAAAAGGGCAAGTGTAGCCCAGAAATTGTAATCTAAAATTACCTCTTACATCACAGGTGCGTTTTGGTCTTTAGGGAGCAGTGTTGTCAGTAATTTACTGTAATTGCAATAACCAGATCATTAAACTGTGTCTGCAGAGAGCATGGAAAAATACATCTGCCCTTTACATGACACTGTACCAACGAATATGTTAGATTTTTAAAATCAACTACTTGTACTACTTTTAATACAGTTTCCTGTACATGCATTAGGCATTTTAGCTACCCGCACACTTTGACATTCCTTCAGAAAGTGAGAGCCTACCGAGGCATACTTGGTTGTAGAGTTAAGTAGGCATGCTGATGATGCAAAACTATTATAGTGATTTTATTTAATTTTCAGATGATTCTTTAACAAATGATAATAAAACATTAGTCATTTTGGGATCAGAAGAAAGTTTTGCTGTAGGTTAGAAACTGGTTTTAAGACAAGGAGCAGGAGTCTCAAAAGACATTTCTGTCCATGGAGGTCAGTCAGGCCCTGGGAATTAATATGTTTTAGAATTGATGTGGCGGACTGACTTCATAATATAATATCTAATTTTTGAATGACTCCAAAGTTGCAGAAACAAAATCAATGGGAATAAATTTCAGGAAGACAGAAATACATATAAATGGACAGACAAAAAATTATAGGTAATAGATAATGCAAAGAAATTGGTAACAACAAACAAAAACAAACAGTTCAGTTTGTAAGTTGTTTGTAAGCTGGTTGATGTAATTTAGGAAACGGTGGGGAGTCCCTATGTCCTGTTCTCAGTGAGAATCTTTCAGGCTGTGAAGTTCTTGACACCATCAGTAAAGGTGTTGAAAAATGCTGTTCTACTTACGCCAAACACTTACTGGGATATGGTCTAAACAGGAAAATAAGAAATTTAAGCAAAGTAAATAAAATTTGGGATGGTAAATCTATAATGAGTCATAAAGGGCAAGAAGGCATACTTCAGGAAAAACTTTCTTCCCCTGAGACATTCAGGAAAACAAAAATGTCTGGGCAGATGTGGCATCTCTCTCCTCCCACTGCACTCACATAGAAATATTATATTTAAAAAAATTAAAAATATGTTTATTTACTTAAATTCATTCTTCAGCCCTGGCTGGTATAGCTCAGTGGATTGAGCATCGGCCTGCAAACCAAAGAGTCGCTGGTTCAGTTCCCCAGTCAGGGCACATGCCTGGGTTGTGGGCCAGGTTTCCATTGTGGGGTGCATGAGAGGCAGCCACACTTTGAGGTTTCTCTCTCTCTCTTTCTCCCTCTCTTCCCCTCTGTCTAAAAATAAAATAAAATAAAATCTTTAAATTCATTCTTCAACAAAAACATAAGAAAGGGAAATTTTCAGGTGCCAGAAATATATAAGAAACCAATGGCCGAAGCTATGTATGGGAAGCCACATGGAAGCTAGGGCTCTCATCTGAGTGGAGACAGGAGTCAAGGTTACATACTCTATTGAGGGTGTAAAACTGGAACTCAGTTCGTCGGATAGAGCTGAAAGCTTGGCAAATTGCTGCGGCACTGGTGAACTAACAGAAAAATTACCTGCAAGTTGTTACAGGAAGTCGCTGCCCACCCATGTCAGACTTCCAGCAGTAAGTCTAGAGCCATCATCTTTCCTTTATATGGGACCAAATTGGCACTGATTCCTCCTTGTGGAAACCCTGAGCTGAAAAAGTAACTCAGAAGTAGTTCAGAATTGTTGAACTCTTTAGGGCTCTGGCAGAGGCAACTGCAAACGTAATCCTATTAAATTGTTGTAGTTTGTTTTTTTTCCCCCAACAGAACACCATGGACCTCTTTAGGAAAACAAGCTCACCAGCAAAACTTGAAAAGCACTTAATATACCCACCACCTTGAAATTAACTAATAGAAGCAATAAAATAAACTGAAACACCAAATAGAGAAATTTCAAAGAAACTTTAAGATAAGCTTGACTAAATTATTGAAAGATAATAAGAATTTCACAAGAGAAAATAATCAAGGAGAGTTAAAAATAGAACCAAATAGAAATGCTAGAAAAGAAAAAAAGAGTCATTAAGGTGAAAAAGAAAAAAAAACTCAACAAAACTAGTAGACTAGACATAGCTAAAGAGATTTAGTGAACTGGAAGATATATCTGAGGGTCTCATCTCGGATACAATAGTGAGAGTTACTGAGATATAAAATATGAAAGAAAGACACAGAAAGGATAGAAAGAGAGGTTTTGACGTATATCTAATTGGATCCTCAAAGGAGAGAATAAAGCATTTATGGGAGATTAACATATTGTCTTATAAGATATCCTTTGTTATTTTTGTCTGAGAGTAATACTGGATTAGATAAACCTTGGGGAATTTGTTTTATTTCTTCTTTTAATTTTGGCTAGTGTTATTCACACTCATTTAGTGCATTGAGCTAAGGTTATGACTAGACAAACCAAACCTAGAATGCCTGACACTTCCATGGCCTCCAATTGGGGCGAAGCTCTGTGTGGATCACCCAAGTTCTTTCTTCAGCACCCAGGCACAGCTCATCAAACAGGGGTGAGCATGTCAGTCAAGAATAGCTATTGGGAGAGACTTGTCTTGACATGGCCTGATATGAAAAGTTGAGCTGGGTACATCAGATTCTGTCTCTGGAGCATTTGAAGTAGGGAATTCAGTAACAGGAGTAACTAAAACTGTAGGTTAATCATATGGTCAGCCCTGGCTGGCGTGGCTCAGTGGATTGAGCGCTGGACTGCGAAGCAAAGGGTCGCTGGTTTGATTCCCAGTCAGGGCACATGCCTGGGTTGCAGGCCAGGTCCCCAGTAGGAGGCACGTGAGAGGCAACCACACATTGAGGCTTCTGTCCCTTTCCCTCTCCTTCCCTTCCCCCTTCTCTAAAAATAAATAAATAAAATCTTTAAAAAAAGAATCATATGGTCAGTGGCTAGGGAGGCCATGAGGATCCATGTGCAAGCTCAAGTGATGATGAAACAGAGACCATCAGTCAGCAGAAGCCATGAAGTAGAAAAGAGCTGTGCAGGAAGAAGTAGATGAAGCAGCCAGGAGAGAGAGAGAGAACAAGTCCAACAGGTCAAATGTGGCTGAATGATGGTAATCATTAATGTCAGTTTAGTCTCAGCCACAGACTCGTGGTGCCAAAATTCTCTAGCGCTGCCTGGAATCCATTTCTGGTTCTAGTGATGCCAAGCTACACCACAATTCTGGGTCTTTCGGAGCCTACTGGTTCAGTTTCTTCTGGTTTCTGTGCCTTTGTATCCTTCCAGTGAACCATCCTTATAGGAGGTAACACAAATGAGTCTTTTTTCACTGAAAGTCTTAAGGAGCACAGTTCAGACTCATTTAAACCATACAATTTATATAGGTGCCAATGGCTGTATAGAGTCCCTTTCCTAACTGTTTAACTCCATTCTGTGGAGTGGGAGCAGAGGAGGTTGTGGTGAGGGGACTGATTTTACAATTTTTGTCCAAGAGCTTTTCCTGTACTTGCTGTTCTCTGCTATACCTGCTGCTGTAGAGGGAAAAAAGGGGAGTAGCCAAGCGAGGTGCTAATAGGAACACTGTGGGCCAGACGACTAACCAGTTTCTAAGGGCAACGATAGTCTGGAAACCGCTCTGGCCAGACGCCCTCTGCCTGTGCTGCCGCTCTCTTAAGCTGTGAAACTAATGGCTCAGCTGTCATGGGCCCTGGGCAAAGGCAAAAAGGAGCCATGGCGGGCGCCTGAAGAAGCACTCTTTTGCTTCTCCTTTCCATTCAGTCTGGGACTGTGACACCGGGGGCTTGGACGTCAGCTTCTCTCCCTGCAGCCTTGAGGAACTTCATTTATTCCATGACACACAGAGAAAAGAAGATTACAGATGGTGCAGTATTTTTTTTCCTACTCTGTGGTAGAGAAAACTGGCATAACACTGTCCATTAGGAGCAGGAAAAGTATGGCTTAGTAATAAAGGAAATATGCTTTAGGAATAAAAAGACTGTTCTAAGTTCAAATCCTGTTCCTGCTAATTATTGGGTGACTGAAAAGCTACTTCATGTTTCAGTGTCATAGTTTCCCCATCTATAAAATAAGGTAAAAAATGCCTTCCATATAGTGTTATATTGAAAACAATTATTTAGTAGCTTAAACCATATTAGTTCCTGAACCCTGCACACCATCACCATCACTATATAGGTACAGTATGCAGGCATTCTGTCTTGATTTCAAACCTTATATTCTATCTTGTCATCAACCCATAGGGCCAAATTTAGAGCTC
The DNA here is from genome assembly GCA_004026545.1 of Mormoops blainvillei. Lineage (NCBI taxonomy): Eukaryota > Metazoa > Chordata > Mammalia > Chiroptera > Mormoopidae > Mormoops > Mormoops blainvillei. The sequence goes on from PVJD01001309.1 coordinate 45,081, forward strand.
ATAAGAATATAGTGACCATGGATATGGGGTTCTAAAAAAGTAAGAACAAAGGAAGGGAAGTTGTGTTCTCTTCTGCCTGTGTATCCACCGCATAGAGTTTAGTTACTCCTCTGCTTCGGAGGCCCAGGGCAAGGAGGTGCCCAGAGCCCACTGTAGGAGCAGGCCCCAGTCTTCCCAGCAACCTCGGTGCCAACCTGGCCCATTTCCCTCATGCCTATGAAGTGTGGGCAGAAAAGGCTTAACCTGGTTGTCAGGTGGACAGTCATAGCAGAAATTTGAAGCCCCGTGAACCTAAGTGGCCTGAGAGGATGCAGAAGCTGCCAGCTAAGTGTCCTCTGACCTTGGCGGCTGAAAGACCATGTTCTACAGCTTGGGATGAAATCAACCCACAGGCTTGATTTCAGCCTAAAAGAATATTGTCTTTTTCACACACATATACACAATCTCCTCTCTCTTTCTCTCTCTCTCATCCACTTCTCTCCTTTTCTTCCCCCTTTTATCCTTCCCCTTTTCTTCTTTAATCCCTCCCCTTTTGCATCCCTCTCTTTTTCTCCTCCTTCCTCATCTAAGAGCCTCTCTTCTCTGCTCATGTTCCAGGCCTGCCACCTATCCCTGCAGTCACTGTCTCATCCCTGGATGGCCCCTGGGCTGAAAACCCACCAGCATGCTGCCTATGCTCCATCACAGGGCTACCAATTTAAAAGCCAGCACCAGACTTTCCCTAGAGGGTATCCAGAAGTTGCACGCTAAATGCAGACAGAATGCCTAGGAACGGTGGAAACACGTGCATCTTGAAATCCTTGACGTTATGCCCAGGGCCCCACGATCTTGGCTTTGCCGTCTCTTAAGCTCACGATTCAGGAATGAGGCTGCTGTCTCCGTGTGGTGTATCTTTCAGCCACAGGAGAGCAGCAGCAGAAGCTTTACAAAATGTATGAACCGCTTATCTCTGTCCTCTGGGGATCTGGTGGGAACGGCGAACGTCTAGGATCATTGCTGATTCTAAGACTAGGGGAAGGGATGGAACAACCTTGAAGGGTGAGGCTGTGGAATAATCCATTAGACTTCAGTAAATATTTCTGCTTTCGCATCAGTTTGCTCACCCATTGCCCTTGCCGACCCTGTACCTAACTCCCACAAGCACGCCCACATTCGCCACGGCAGTGTTGAAGAACTGCATTGTTGGCTTTTCTCCCGACAGAAGGTACAACACAATTCACGTGGCCTTGATTTACGTGGGTTTAGGGATGGGTTTAGAAGATAGCACTAACTCTAAGAAATCAGTTATTAAGAATTCATTTATTTTAATTTGGGTTTTTTCTTTTTGAAAGTAACACATAATATAAATAATTTGTGGGTTGAGGTTGGTAGGAGAGGTGTAGGGTGAAAAACAATACAGGAAAAATCACTAGCATCCCCAGGAATCAAACAGCCGTTGCAGACATTTCCTTGCGTTACCTTCCAAAGTTTTTCTTGACTAATTTTAGACTTTAAAAATTGTTTTTATTTAATTTTATACCCTGCCTTTTCCTTTCAACATTATAGCATATATTTCCCCATCATTACAAATTCTTCATAATTACTGTACAGTGCTTTTTAATGGCTTTGAGATATTTCATTGACAGATATAACATTGTTTATTTAACTTTCTTTGTTTTTGAAAATGTGGGTTGGTTCAAATTTGTGCTGTTATGCCTGTCTCTGCCGTGACGACTACTCCAGGGCATAAAATGAGCAAGTACTTTGAGATTCTACTATGTGTCAGTCCTTGGCGGGTCCTGTGGGAAATATACAGGGTCCCTGGTGTCAAGGAATTAACAGTCTAGTTTGAGACGTAAAACCAAGAGCTCTGGGTCAATCCTGAGCTCTTTCCTTTTGTCCTTTCAGGTTGATAAATTGGAAGAATACATTAATACTGCCGACTTAAGAGAAAAAGCAAAACCAAGATTACACACACACATACACACAGAGTAGGGCAAACGTAGGTTTATGATATAGTCTTGGTACATATGTAGATTGGCCTAGACAGAAAAGTCATTGTTAATAATAGCAAATGTAATGAGGAGATTAAGTTCAGACAGCAGCTGGTCAAATTAATTTTAGTTTAGCTTGGTAAGTATCTACTAACTGACAATAGCTATATATTTTCCCTTATTGGATTTAGATGCTCTGATTAGAATTGAATTTTTCATATATCCCAAAGCATATAAGCATTCATTAAGAATGTGTTCATTAAATTGCAACCAACATTGGTGACCGGTTATCTGAATTATAGCTCTGATTTTTATGGGCCTATGAGATCTACTTTTCCCTTGTTTTCATTTTTACAGTCAGTTTGAATCTCATGGAAAAATATTCCAAAGGAGAGATATGAAATTCAGAAAACTACAGCAGATTAAAAACAAGTGTCACAGTGGTGTATGTGTGTGTGCGCACGCGCGCGCATGTGTGTGTGTGTGTGTGCGCGCGCACTGGGGTGTTGCTGCAGAGCAGGAGTGGAGGATACACAGAGGGTAAAAAAAGGAAACGACGAATCTGAAAGATACTTTCAAGCACCAGGATTGGGAGATATTAGAATGAAGTGTGCGTGTACCAGAAAGCCAAGCCCTTCCAAGCCCAAGTGCAGGAAGTGCAATAGGGACTTCTGTTAGAGCCTTGGCAGAATGATTCAAGGGCACCCTCTCTGCTGCGCGCTGATGCATCCAAACACTCCCTCTCTTCTTTCAGATCGATGACCCCAACAGCAACCTGGAGGAGGCGATGAATGAGGCTGACGCCATCACCACTGTGAGCAATCTGGGAAGCAGGCAAGCCTTGAGTACCGATTACCTGGACTCCAGCTATCAGGGAGGACAGCTGTACCCTTTCTCCCTTAGCAGCGATTTCCACATAGCCACATTCACTCTCACAAATGCAGCCCCGATGACCCCGGTCTTCCAGGAGCGGTGGTACATGAATCTCAACAGCCTGATGGACCGGGCCCTGACCCCACAGTGTGGCAGTGGGGATGACCTCTATATCATCACAGGTGCTGTGCCCTCAGACAGCAAAGTCAAAGACAAAGTGACTGTCCCGGAGTTTGTTTGGCTGGCAGCCTGTTGTGCTGTCCCTGGAGGAGGCTGGGCCATGGGCTTTGTCAAGTACACCAGGGACAGTGATGTCATAGAAGATCTGATGGTGAAAGAACTCGAGAAACTGCTTCCGTTTACCCCTCAGTTGTTCCAGAACAACTGTGGTGAAGCAGAACAGGACACAGAGAAAATGAAAAAAATCCTGGAAATGGTTAACCAAGTCCAGGACGAGGAGCGACTGGTGCGCGCTAGAGACAGCACGAGTCCTCCCCCCAGCACAAGGAGCAAGAGGTCCGCTCTGCTGCCCCTGGATGCCCCTGAGGAAAGGAGTAGCTTTGGGGGGAAACTCGTAGGCTTCATCACGGCCCCATTCATCAAGCTTTTCCAATTAATTTGTTATCTTGTGATGGGAATCCTGAAGAGCATTGTGTATTTCCTGGGGTATGTCACCAAGCAGGTGATTAATGGCATAGAAAGTTGCCTTTACCACCTGGCTTCAGCCACTGGCTCGTACTTCTTGGCCATTGGGGAAGAGTTGGCAAGCATTCCCCGGAAGGTGATCAAAGTCATAGTCAAAATCATCAGGGCCTGCCTCCGGATCCTCTGCTGTCTGCTGAAGGCTATCTGCTGCATTCTGGGTTTCCCTGTCCGAGTCCTTGTGGACGTGGCCACTTTCCCTGTGTACACCATGGGCGCCATTCCAATCGTGTGCAAGGACATTGCAGTGGGCCTCGGTGGCGCCATCTCTCTTCTCTTTGACACTGCTTTTGGCACCGTGGGTGGCCTATTTCAGGTTGCTTTTAGTGTTTGCAAGCAAATTGGCTACAAGGTTACTTTTGACAGTTCTGGTGAGTTATATAACTCAAAAAACTAATCATGACCAGTCACAGTAAATTTGATTTTTTTTTTTTTAAATAGAGAAGGCTGAAATACTTTGTCTGTACAATGGGTTTCTGTTCACTGTCAATTATCATTATATTTTGGCCTTTCCTGGGGATGTCGGTATGTTTTTGCAAAGGGAAGGGGTACACTTTAGACTTGACCCAAGAGAAATGTTCAGGGTGGGACTGTGTGTAGATCATCTGACGCGAAATGGGGAATCTTCTAAACTGTAACCTTTGGTTATTTACTCCGATGCAGATGTCCCCCTGAGATATTCTGGTGTTCAGGTGTGATAATTAAAAATTACCGAAGAGGGAGGAATTAGAAAGAGAACAACTTTAAACCGGAGGGCTGTTGAGACAATGAGAAAGAAATCTTGTTCCTCCTACTACTCTTGCTCTTTCTCCTCAACTCGACTGACCATGGTGAAGTTCAGACTTGCTTCACTGTTGAAATAACTTCCTTAGGGTATAGAATCTGCCATATCCCTTAGCTTTTTTCCATGGCTTCCAAGGACCTTTAAGATTTTTTTCTCCAAAGTTGAATTTTGCTGCATTTTTCTTTTATGTAATGATAAGCATTTTATGCCAAATATGGCATAACAAATTTTGAATGCCAGGGCAAAGATTATTTGCCCCTTGAACAGTGTAGTACAGCCTTCTTGGGTATAAACAAGAAGGCGCAAGGGCGAGAGTCCAGCTCCGAGTAGGTGCCGTAAGTCCCAGGACATCCCTAGCTAAGCTGGATTAACTTGAAATATATTAAATCTCTGGCTGACAAGATTGAGCTCAAAGGCCTACATATTAAGCTAATATGAAAATTCACACTCTGCAACTTACTAGATCAGTCTTTCTTATCCATCAAGCCAATACCCAGTACAGTAAAGCACTCTGACTTCTGTCCTTAAATGATTGTGTTGAGATAAATGTATAGAAAAGAGCCACAGAACAAAAACTATTCTAGTCACCTGGAAAGTTTATATATGTATAAACTTGATTAAAAATTATCTCTTAGGCAATTATTTTTATAGTGTGTTTGAGGCTAGAAAACATAACCCTCCCATTAAAGCAAATTTGATTTGAGAGCTAATTCCCAATGTTTTGATGAAACATTTGTCGTTTAAAATCTTGCACTGAAAATGGTAAGAAGAAGAAGCAGAACCTCCCAGACTTTGTTCTGTCTTCTGCAGCTAAGAATGAATGGTTTGGATTTTTCTGAGTGTTCTAAAGAGTCACCATGAGGTAAAAAAAAAAAAAAAAAAAGAAAGAAGGGGGTGGGGTGGAGCAGGCCACCATTCACGAAAGTCCGATGCAGAAGCTTGGGGTCCAGTAAGACAACAAAGAGGGAAGGATGGATCAACTATTCGCTTCAGGTTGGTGGATGAGAAACATGAGTGTAGTGAGAGTTACATTTTGCAGGGAAATAATTGAATTGACCCCAAAGTAGAAGAGCAGCCAGCAAGCTGGCATCCTGATCAATTTGTGAAGCAAGGTTAAGGAGTACGACACCAGACTGGCCCATGATAGGGAGCTATGAACTGAATTTAAGAATCGTAAGCACTATTTCACCAACACTTCCATTTGTGAGTATTAACATGGAAGTAATCTCATATTACTTCCATTAACATCGGTAATCGGGCTTTCCTACATCGCAGCAGTGTGAAGGTACCTGGAAGGGTGAGGGTACTGATAGGTCAAGAATGCTGCCAGATTAAAGAAAGAGAATCGTAGAAGTGACGAGAGAGGCAGTCTGGCAGAGAGGCAAGCCTTCATTTGATGAGGAACCCGAGGCACAGGGAAGTAACGGGCTGGCCTTCAGTTGCATGGCTACCTGATGGTGTAGCAGGAGCCAAGATCTTTCGCACATGTCCCGTCACACCTGGGATGTCAGCTATGTGGTGTGTGTGGTTCCACTGCCTCCCAGACCATGGCGGAGTTTTCTCCACCATCCGTCAAACAGACTAATCAGCTGGATTTTGTCTATGCAATGACACTGTTAGCCATCCATGCACGACATCATGCTTCGTGCCGCGCCCCCAGACTCTGTATTCCCACTTGTACATATCTGCAAACCGAAAGGCCTGAAGAGGGCATCCGTGGCAGCTTGAGCTCCCTGGCACTGTGCAAGAGGCAGGGCATCCAAACTGCTTCTTGAGAACCATTTGGAAATGTCTTCTGGCTCACTGCTTGTTGTTTAGTGTCTTATTTATTTATTCTTATGTGGCCTTCTTTGATATCTGGGAAGGGATAATAAAGCAAAAAAAAAATTCTGAAGTTTAGGCGGCGAGACTCTCTGCACTGGACCGCCAGAGGCGGCTGTGCCTCTGCTTCATGGGCACAGTGAACCCGCAGACGGCCAGACTGCTGGCCTGCTCCCAGGGAGCTCCGTCGGGTTTTGAGGTGGGAGTTTGGGTTGACAAACCCCATCTCTGGCTTGAAGAGTTTTCTGTGGCTCTGCTATGTTCTCCGGCCCTTGGGGAAGTCAGCCAACTCGTCGTTACCATGAAGCTGATTTTCTAGGATGTGGACTAGCCCCGCTGGTGGACACTTCTTTTCCATTGTGCCTTTCGAATGTTGGCTTCTCACTTGGCAATAACACTTCCAGCTAAACGCAGACTAGTGAGTTGGGAGAAGGAACTAGGGTGAAGCACCCGTCGCTCACTCGATCCTTCGTCTATCCAATCTGTGTGTGAACATCAAGGCTGCAGACATAAACACATGCATCCCATCTTTGAGGGATTCAGAAATACAGTGGGCAGACCACATGGTACAGCAGAGACATGTCATACATCATCGTAAGTGCTACACTACAGGTCCTAACCAGCAGCCTGCTCCCAGCACCACCGGAGGAAAAAGACCACAGAACCGTGGAAATTGGGGAAGCCCTGAGAGAGGGTGTGACAAAAGCCAGTTTGACGTTTTCAGGCTATGTACAATGCTGTGCACCTTGCAACACTCAATAAAGTAATTGTTGACAACTCATTAGTCATTTTGTTAAATGTCTGAAGGGGGAGAATTCTAATGGTTGAAATGAGGTTTGGGAATTATCTGTGATTTTTAATTTTTTCCATTTTCTTCTTGATCCATTCAAGCAGTTTCAACTTACATCTGGCTTTTTAAAAAATTTTTTTCAAATCCTACATGGGAAAACATAGAGAAGGTTAGATCAGTGACACTTTTCAGTTTCGTTTTGGTTTTTTTTTCTGAAAAGCTGTTTGGGATGGCAAATATCTGTGATATGTCCTTTATAAATAAGCACCGAAATCATATTGCTTCACCGATCCGAATTACAAAGGAAACAATAGAGACGCTAAATTACTTGCTTATTCATTAGGAAACTCCCACGGCATCAGAAATAATGAGCAGTCTCTGAAGGGGACCCTGTCCTTTCCGTGGCATTGGGTTGGCACCCTCTCTGGGTGGAGGCGAAAGCAGTTCTTGGCTACCTTTCCAGTGTGGGCGGGGTCCTATGTGTGACTGTATCTTGTTCATCATTCCCTTTAAGCTCACCACACAATAGGCAGTTTTTAGAATTACACTGTGAGTAATATAGTGTGTACTCCTTGACTTTCATAAATGGGTTCTCAGATTCCACATTGTCTCTTTTTTGTAGATATCCTCCCCCCACCCCGATCATGGCTCGATTTCTAAAAATTACACTCCAAACCAGTTGCAGTGGACCCTTGAAGAACACACATGGGAACTGTGTGGGTTCACCTATCTGCAGATTCTTATAAATAATCTGTACTGTTTTGTGATCCACAGTCAGGGATCTGTGGATGTGGGGGACTGACTGTCTGCACTGCTCTGCACCATTTTATATAGGGGACTTTAGCCCCCGCAGGTTTTAGTGTTTGCACGGAGTTCTGGGACCAATCCCCTATGCGTGCCAAGGGACAGCTTCGGTTTGGGGTGAGTCAAAAGTTCCATGTGGATTTTTAACCTCGTGGGGATCAGCACACTTAGCCCCAGCATTGTTCAAGGGTCAACTGTATTATTTTCAAAATCTCACCCGTGTATATGTTTATTGATCTGAGAGAGACAGAGAACAAAACATTGATGTGACAGAGAAATATTGATCGGTTGCCTCCCATGTGCAACCTGACCAGGAACTGAACCTGCAACCTTTTGGTGTATGGGTGGATGTTCCAACGAACCAAGCCATCCAGCCAAAGCTCAGCTGCATTTTTTAAGCTTAAATTTCAACAAAGAAAGCGCGCGTGGCCACTTATCATTGTTTATTGTGTCGAGTATATGGGCGTGCACAGTGAGATTCTCTCAGAAGGTAGGTTAAGGTTTCTCCTGGAGGCAGTATTGCCTAATGGTTAAAAACCCAGGCTCTGGACTCAAAAGCCCTTGGGCTTGAATCCTGGCTTTACTAGCTGCTGTGTGGTAAAGTGGACAACTCACTAACTTGAGCAAGTTACCACCCAAAGCCTTGACTTCTTCATCTATAAAATGGGACTAATCATTAGTACCTACTTCAGAGGGTTGTTATAAGAAATCAATGAATTAATAAAGATAAAGCATTTATTACCATGCTTGTCTCATGGTAAGTGCTCAATAAATGCTAATTATTGTTGCTATAGCTGTTGGTAATAGTATCCACACACCTTGGATGAAATTGGCCATCCATGGGTCTCAGGAAGTTTCTAGATTACAGCTAGAAGGGTCGGGGTTAAAGTACAGCCTGTGGGTCGAAGTCATGAATGAAAATGAAAATCTAGAGCTTTTTCAGTGGTGCCAACATACTGAAGAAACAGGTGAGGATTTGGACCTAGAGTCTAGAAAAAGGAGGCTCCAAGAACAGGAACTCCGCCTGTTTCCACCACTATTCAGGAAAGGGGCGTGAACATTTCTGGTCTCTGGAATAAAGAGGGATTTTCCCCTCCAGGCTGCTTCCTTGCTGAGTTCATAGTCTTATAACAGATTCAGCTTCCCAAGAACCCTACTGCTTGGAAGAGAGTGAACTAGACAGTATACACATTTTAGTTGCTGAAAAGAATGATGGCCCTTACTGTAAATAGTCATTTTCCTTTATTCTTTAGCCTCTTATGAGTTAAGACATTATGAATTAGTGCCCAAAGACTAATTGATCCTGGGTATTGACAAGGTTGATGCTGGACCCTGCAGTGGACTCCTGGGCCCTGTACTAGAGTGATGACCCACCTACCCCGACAGTCACTAGGTACAGTCTTCAAGAGGCCCTGCCCGTTGTCCTCGGTGCCATCTTTGGGTGATCCCATCCAGTCTGTAATACCCACATCAAAGCAGATGCTGACAGCATGCTTTAACTTTGCACATTTGAGTACGCTATAAACCTGTGTTCTACCTCTGAAGATTGCATAATAATATTTTTTAAATAGATTATTTTTATGAAGAAGAGCCCATACTAATCAGATGAACCAAAAGATGATTTTGATGATTAAGAAACAATAAGGGCTACTTATTTTACGTGTCCTGACTTGGCCCACTTAATGGATCACTCCCATTCAAACATTAAGAGTCACGCTGAGAGACGCTCAGAGCTCGTGGACTTAGCTCCAGAACCACCCTTTTCATTGGCAAATTCCCTCTCTCCTCCTGGCCGCCTGGTTAGACATCTCCTCTCTGCCTCCCAGTCCAACTGATGCATGAATTAGGTGCCTCCTGGGTTTCTAAGATTTGACCCTTCAGGACCGACTTGCTCCTTTTATCTTGAAACAGTTATGCTCCAGAAAGATCACTTTTCCAACCCAGAACCCCTTCCCTATAGACAGCTGCTCCGACAGCCCCAGCCAAGAAGGGTCCTTTCTCCTGGGCACATTAAATACAAGCAGAGGGCTCCTGTGTGATGGAGGAGAAGTTCACAAAGGTAACAAGCAGCATTTGGCTTATGCAACCACCTGGAGCTAAACTTACGTGATTTTAGAAGTATGGAAAAATGTAATTCATGCTTAAGGAAAAGGGCTTTTAGAATATATATGGTAATTTGGTGATAGTTGGGGACAGGGGATGCCTGTTGATGTTTTGAACCAGCTCTCATTAAGATTCTCATGTGTGTCTATGGGCCCTTCCTTAAGACAACTATAATGTTGGACACTTCTTGCCCATCTAAAACAATTTTTAGGTTTCCTTTACACTTTAAGTTGACTGACTGACCCATCTGGAACCCTAGTTTTCAGAAGTACTTTTACCTACAGGGATCCATCCCATCTTCCCAAATACTGCATAAGACTCGTGTGTCGGCAGGTGCGTCCGCAGTCATCTGGGAACACCTACAGCCAGAGCCTAGGGTTTCCGTCCTCTGTCCTTAGGGAGTATTTGATTCTCTTTTGGGTAGGAAAAGGGTATACTCACTGAGACAGACCAATATTCAGTAAAAAACAAAAACAGAAACAAAAACTTTTTAAAACCTTTATGAGTGCAAAGAGAAGTTCCCTTCAGTACTATGTGAATCAATACTACTCTGGCTTGGAAGATCACTATAAAGAACCATCCTTACGACTCAGTGTCATAGGAGAAACCATGCCCTAATGAGAGCTTTCGGAATTTCTAGCATCATTGGAAAGAAAACGAAGTTCAAAAATCAATAAATTCTGTATAAAAGTGTTTCTGTGAACGGCTATGGTATAAGGCTTGTGGTTTTTGTTTTATTTGTTTGTTTTTAAGCCTGCCCTCTGGGTTCTACAGACCTGAGTTCGAGCCTTCATTCTCCTATAATGCTTTGGGGAAAAGGCTCCAAAGCCTTGTGAGCTTTAATTCCTTATCTGTAAAATGTGTGTAATAAAAATATCAACCTCATGGGTTTTCATAAGGCTCAAAGGAGACAACATGCTTTGTAAACTATAAAGTATCATAGAAATATGAAGATTTATTATTACGGAAGGCCCCGGGGTTGGTTCTATTTCCTTAAAAATTGTTTCATTGTTCATCTTTTTAAGAAGGCGGGTAGATATAAATGAAAATTAAAGCAGTTATCCAAGCAGAAAATGTAGATGGCTTAGCCAAAAGTTGGTCCTGACGGTTGTTGTTGAACATTATGCTCTAGGAAAGTTTTGAATGTAAGGTCCTCAGAATCCTGCCTCTTATCCCTAAGTCCTATTTGCTTAAAACTCAATAGATCTGCTCTTCAGTAGTTTGCTCTGCACTCATCTCATGCCTGTTTGCCTTCCTCCCATATGAATCAGCTACATCGCTAAAATAATAGGCATTGGGTGCAAGACACCATATGAGTCATAAAACAATAAGAGCAGAACAAGAAGCCAGTGCCAGAGAGTGAAAAGTCCCAGGGGAGCCTCTGAGACCTGGCAGAAGCTGCCCAGGCCTCTCCTGGCAGCCCGCAAGCTGAAGGCCAGCCCAGGCCTGCCACTGAGTCATCTGTCCCCACGGACACCAGGCAGCAGCTCCTGCGATTACGCTTCTGGAGGTTCTTGTGAGTGTGTGTTCTCGCAAGGTATATACTGATGAGTCAGATTCAGGTGGGTCCTGTTCCCTGGAAGTTCCAGAGGTGAGGAATCAGCAGGCTGGTCAGAGGAGAGGGTGCTCCCAGGATGCAGAAGACCTGACTGAGGGTCCTGCTTTTGAGTTACGGCACCTTTTCTGGATGTTATCATTGGTATATTTGCAGAACAGGGCCGTCGTTAGGGTCTGTCAAGTTGCCAGTAATAAATCTTTGCTTTTCAACAAGTACTTTTATAGGATTGAGCCATAGAGATTCTCATCAAGCTTTATCAACTTATCTCTCTTAGTTGAGGGTTACCAAAAGTCAGGGAGATCCCCTGGGACGCTATCAAGAAGGGCAGTGAAGCACCATTATCATTATTATCAGCATCCCTTCCCAGACTTGCAAAACTAATCGGCAGGGTCACCCTGAGGTGGTAGCCAACCTGAGAGAATTTAAGAAATATCCTTCCCTGGCTGGGGTGCTCAGTTGGTTGGAGAGTCATCCAGATGCAGGAGGTTATGGGTTCAATCCGCAGTCAAGGCACAGATAAGAATCAACAACAACAACAAAAAAAAATATATAGAGAGAGAGAGAGATCCTAACACTCCTTACTTCCGAATAACTCCCCCAGCAGTCTGCAGTGTTGCTATAAATCTCACCCTTTGACTCTCTTCCTTTAAATTCTCTCTGTTTCCTATGAAAATAAAAATAGTCCGAGGCAAGTTCGTACATTGTGTCAATACTAATTTAGAATAAATGGTCTTATGAAATCCTTCCCAGTAGCTGGAACAACACACAGTAATAGTTTTGATAGGTGAGAGGCAAGGTGGGAAGTACTGTGTTGAGGGGTCAGCGGTGTCTGTCCTAGACCAGCTTCCCATAGGGCGGGAGCCATACCCAGGGGAGCCCTTTAATGTGGGGGCTGGAGCCAAAGTGAGCTGCCCCCTAAGAAATAATGCCCCAAATTGTTCTCCTCGTATCAAACAGATCAGCCCATAATGGATCAAACTGGAAATATGCACCTCAAAGAAGCAACAAGGCTGTCAGGCCTGTTGCACCCTGAACTGGCGGTGTGCCGGTTAATGAACAACCAGCTTCAGTGGGTGGCGGGGGAGGGATAAACCCTGATTTGTAGTGTTTGCCGATTTCTCCAGTATAAATACCCCCGCCACGGCTGGTTTCAAGCTGCTAGTGTGACGTCACTGAAAGCAAAGTCGGGGAGAGGGGCGCACGATCTGCCCTCCCAAGCCGAAGGGGCTGAGAGCCACTGCCGGACACCGCAACCTCCTAATCCCATTGAGTGCAGTGAGGTTTATATGGAAAAACTGTTTCCAGCAGAAAAGCTGTTCATCAGCCACAGGAAGGCAGAGGAAGAAAAATCGCTGAGACGGACACGGACGGAGCCCTCTCTTTCCGGCGAGTGCTATCCAGAGGAGAGAAAGGCCTGGAACTTAAACTATGGTTATTTCCAATTCTACAGGTTACATCGCCTGCCCTGTCAAACGGTGTACCATTATTTTCAGCTCAATGCCATTAAACCACAACTTACCTAATGCCTTTTTTTCAGTCCTATTCTTCTATCATGATCCGCCTTCCTACGTTGGTTTACCTTTATGGCAAGAGTACACTGAACACGTCGATTTCGAACTCCCTTGAAGGTGCTTTATCACAGCAAATTTTAACAAAGTGGCTTTTGATTAGGCTTTGGTTTAGTGTGCAGCTTAAGAATATAATGCATCAATATTAAGATACTACTAGAAGTGTTTCAGCCTATATATCATCTCTATATTTCAGTGTAAATTAACTAAATAATCACTGTGCTGTTGCCCGTAACCTCTCAGGTGTCCTCATGTGAATCGTTTTTTGCCAGATCACATAACTTCTGGAAGCTCATCAGAGCCCACTCCTGTGCTTTCAAATCTGAGAAAATCTCTCCGGTTGTGGTGTCAAATCAACACAGAGAATCCTGCACAGCCCTGGCTCGCTTCCCTGAAATCCCACTGCCATGTTTCCATCTCTGCTCTCCAGACTCACTTCTTAACCATGTAACCTCAGTCTATGAATCAAATATCATGAGAGTGTGTTGAAAATTGATGAAAACTCAGTAGCTGCCCTTGTATTTCAAGATGGCAAAACGTATTTGCCAGGGTTCCTTTGGTTGCATACAATAGAAACCCCGTTCTAGCTAGACTAGTTCCAAGTTTACTGGATCATGTAACAAAAGCTTATTGATACCAGGGACTCACATGATGACCAGACTGCGTCACACTCCCTGTGTTGTCTTCATTCTCCCCTAGCGTAGATGGTCTGTTCATACAGCCAGCAGCACCGTCACAGGTGGCCCTGCATATTGCCCTTTTGGCCTCATATCTAGAGAGGGAGGGAAGCTTCTCTGTTATCTCTACCTAGGAAAATCTCTGGGAAGTTTCCTTCCTTTCTCTTTTTCCTTTTCTTGTCTTTCCTTTCCTTTTCTTTTTTCTTTTCTTTTTCTTTCTTTCTTTCTTCTCTCTCTCTCTCTTTGTGTCTCTCTCTCTCCCCTGCCCCCTCCCCCAACTGAATACAATCCATCCTGGGCCAATCACTGTGGCCAGGAAGATATGGTAAGATGATTGACCCAGTCTGGGTCATACAACCAGGTGATGGTGGAGTTAGATGTCATAAGAAAAACAGAGGAGGGGCTTCAAGGCTGACAGCTACAAGAGTCCCTCATAAACTTGCAGCTTGATTTACGACATATAGTGATGCCATTTAAAAATATAAGGTGCATTATGATTTATAAAGCCATTTCTCCTTTATCAGTGGACTACATCAGAACCACAGGTATTTTGGTTTTTAACTTCTCTTAAAAAAACAGGCCTAGTACTCTCCATGCCCTTGTTGGGTGGTTGTTGGCATGAGTATGCTGTCACTTCCCATGGGAGGATGAGGAGGAGGAGCTGTGTGTGCCGGCTGCAAGTCACAATGGACAGCAAAATCTTATAGCTGGCCTGGCCTGCAGGGGGCTGTGGTTCAGACTAGAGGGCGTGCAGCAGTCTTAATGAAAGAAGTCAGCCTCATCCCCATATGCCAAGGTTGCAGGTTTGATCCCTGGTCAGGACGCACGTAAGAAGCAACCAATGAGTACATAAATAAGTGGAGCAACAATTTGATCTTTTTCTCTCTCTCTCTCTGAATAAAAGGAAGGAAGGAAGGAAGGAAGGAAGGAAGGAAGGAAGGAAGGAAGGAAGGAAGGAAGGAAGAGGGAGACAGACGTGGGCAGCAACAGGACATTACGGCAGGGCAGTGCCCAGAGCAGCCATGTGCCACATGCCTTCCACGGCTTCATGGGGAAGCTGCAGCAGCAGCAGCTGTGCTTGGGTGAGTTCCCTGTGTTCAAGCACATCCCCAAGTTTGAGAGTGATTTCATCCAGATCAGCAAAAGAAAAGCGGTCGATGTGCACAAAGTGTGCAAATGGTCACTGTGGACTCCGCATACACCAGCCCGGACCTCACAATACCTGATGTCATGCTGCTGGCACAACCAGCTGTCAGTTGTGCAGTTGGTGCCATACATGACCGACATACCCAGGGAAAGGGACTCAAGTCAGCCAAGAGCTTGAAGCTGACCAGGCTGCTTCCTTTGAAGTTTGTTGAAGTTGTCCATCTATAGTCATGAGAAAAAACGGCTCCACTTGAAGCTTGCCACTGGCTGCTCCTTTTACCTACAATTATGTCCCCCTTCAGGTGCAAAAGATCTGTTTGCATGCTGGGAAGACCTGGTGTTCGTCCGAGACTGCCAGCGGAGGCTCTGGAGACAGAGGACAGGAAGAGCTCAGCAGTGAGCTTTCGCAGAGACTCTCATGGGGTCCAAGTGCTTCGGAAGAGCAACCGAAGGCTCTTCCTAGGCTGACTGGGGAAACACTGCATGTGGAAGGGCTCAGGCCAGATGAGCCACTATGTGGAGGCCTTGCCACACTGGGGAGTTCCCAAGTGCTTCTGAATATCCAAGGTGCCTTAGATGTCAGCTCCTCTAACCGCATACCTGGTGGTGTAACGCTGTCAACAGCACTGTGAAGGCCACAACTGTTTAAGGGTGATTTTGTATCTTGCCATTTTCCTTGCTCTATAAGTAACCCAATCTCTCTTGTTCCCTTCAGCCTTGAGACCTGTTTAGTCACTGCCCAGAAACTGTCTATTAAGTCTTCTTGTGCATCGGTCTGCAGAGATAAAACTGAGTCCGCTGAAGAACCTATCCTCAGGGAAGCCACCGTCAAGTTGACCCTCTGATTGATCAGTCCATCAAGTGTCCTTGCCTCTTAGTTTGTTTACTTACACTGTGACCCTGGAGAATTATTCATTTATTGCCAATTATTACTATGTAGTGAAGAGTGAGGAGATGGATGAAAAGTGCTTAACCCGCCGCTGGGCACTTAGCACGTACTTCCTAAGTAGCCTCTGCTGTGCAGCAGAGTTGCAAGCCATCCTGCCTTGTTTCCTAAGTCCCCTGCAGGCTGCTGAGTGGAGGGTGTGAAGTCCAACGGCAGGTTTGTGATGCTGTTGCAAGTGCTCACATGCCACAGCCCCTTGAACCATGTTCTTGCCCGGAAAAGCATTTGACGCTGCTCTACACAGGGCTCCAACTGCAAGCTGTTGGGTTGGCCAAAGAAGATAAGGAAGGTGATCTGATCATTCACACACATCTCTCTCCAGCACACTTACATAAAGACTGAATCTCAGACTTACTCACTGTGAGAAGTTAGACATTGTTTACGGATTTCCCTAAATGCTATTATGTAAGGCCATGATACTGCTTTTTTTAGAGGGATGAGTAAGAACAATGTTGGGGGTTGACTTTTACTAAGTCAGTGAAAAGAGCAAAGAAGATATCAATAATGAGAAACTATACCCATCCCCACTGAGGGAGACAGTGTTTTGAATATAATGAAAATGCAGCCAATCAATAAAGAAACTCCAGGATCCATTTTGATTTTTTTTTTTTAATTATTGAAAAAAGTAAGCTGATCTTATTCCTGAAGACTACTGTATTCCTACCCCCTTCATCACACAAACATTCTTTGCCTTGAGTAAGCGTCCTAACCAAAGAGTTTATCCTCCTGTCCCAGGAGCACACAGTGCACAGAGTACCCAGCCCCCCAAGAGGTCACCATTATCTTTGAGGTTCCTGGAAACATTCCTCCCCCTCTGCCAGCTGTAGAGCTCTGCCCTTACCCCACCAAGGTTTCTTTTTTCTTCTGATTTTCTCTATTTTCCTCCATAGGGAAGTTTGGGTGATCTTGTGCAGAGGATGCCCTATCTCTAGAGCTGATTAAACAGATTCCGTCTCCTTTGCCATGGTATGACTGTATGATAGCGATAAAGATAGGACTGATTGTAAATAAGAGAGCCCTGTACTGTGTCTGTACAAAAAACAATACAAACAAACAAGTGATGACATTTTCAAGTAAGGAGGAAGGGAATGAGGAAGAGGGATCTGATTTAGGGTTAAGGGTAAACAAACTGTAAGGCAGGGAAGCAAACTGCCATCTCTTCCTGTAAATTGCTCCTGCCCCTGACGCCCGCGAGCAAAGCAGCAAAGGGCCTCGCTCCTCAGCGGGTGAGTGAGACTGGGAGAAAACGACCCAGTTCAGGGGGCCATCGGTTCTGGCGAGTCATCTTTTTGTTCCGTTTCTGAAGAGTAGAAGATAAGAGCTTTCTCAAATGTGACACTGAACTTAAGTCTACCATTTCAAATAAAAATTCTTACCCCTAGATCTGGGTGAAGCTCATGGCGTGGAAAACATTTTTCAAGATTTTCAGAAACCGTAAAACATGACTCTGGGAGGGAAACACTGATGGCTCATCAATTGGCTCATGAACCACTTCGCTGGCGAAGTGGCGAACTCAAAGGGAACTCTGCTGGGGTTTTAAAAAACTGGTTTCGCCCGCCTGTTAAAATCCCAGCCTAATGAAATCATAGTGTTGCTTGTGAAGCTTGAGAAAGCTTGCGCTAGTAATTTTCTCTGTTGCCGTTGTTTGAAATGAACCTGAATTAAAGGAATCTTCGGGATTTTTATGAACGCACACATGCTGGGATGCATTTTCTGGTGGCTGGGTTCTGTCTTCTTTTTTCCGGTTGCCCTAGGAGCTGAGGCCCCAGTGATGAACAAGACCCAGGCACGGCCCTCAAAGAGCCTGCAGGCTGGTGTCCGAGAGCCAGGCCAGGCCAGCCTTCCTTAACAAGGGTCTGCTTGAGCAGGGGTGGGTAGGTGGGTGTGTAAAGAACTGACTGCAGGATACGGAGCAAGGAGACAAAGAACCCAAGAGCTGCCACTCAAAATACAAGTCGGTACGCAGAACATACACACCAGAGCTGGCCAACAGTGAAACAACTCACCCCATTCGATGTGGGGAGAATGTGCCCCTCTTCTTTGAAGATCTAATGCTGTGCAGGCACTGTCTGTGTGTTTGTCCCCTGGTACTGGACTGTGTCATCTTTGTATCCTTCTGCCCAGCATTACCATCCACCCTACTTCCTGGCACAGAGCAGGGTTAATAAATAATTGTCAGATTAAACAAACATTCAAAAAGGAATGTCCTCACTAGGTGAGAGGCTGAGCTAGAAGAATTCCAAGATTCTTTGCTACTCAGAGATTTTATGACCATGTAGAGAGCTTGTCATATGACAGGTGCTCCCTAAATATGGAATCAAATAATGGCTGCTTAGCATTTGGGTTATTTGTATCCATGTTTTATCTCCCCTTACAATTATCTCACCCTTTTCTACAAGTGTAGAAATATTTACTCAGTACTTTGTTAATCACTTTGTATGCATTATCTGATTTAATTTTCACAACAACCCTAGGAGGCAGTGTTTT
The DNA here is from genome assembly GCA_004026545.1 of Mormoops blainvillei. Classification (NCBI taxonomy): domain Eukaryota; kingdom Metazoa; phylum Chordata; class Mammalia; order Chiroptera; family Mormoopidae; genus Mormoops; species Mormoops blainvillei. Next base: position 63,313 of record PVJD01001309.1, read on the forward strand.
TGTTTCTATTGCTGCACACATAGCAAACCACCCCGTAACTTAATGGCTTAAAACAATAGTTTGTTATCAGTCATGGACTGTAGGTTGACTGGGCTCAGTGGGGCCATTCTCCTGGGGTTGTAGTCAGTTGCTGGCTGGAGCCGCAGGCATCTGAAGGCCCTAAGGGGCTGGGCGTTCCAGATGGCTCACGCACTTGGCTGACAGCTGATGCTGGCTGTTAAGCAGACACCTACACCATGGGCTCCCCACAGCTTGAGTTTTTCACAGCATGGTGGCTGAGTTACAGCAGAAAACATTACAAAAGACCCAGGCAAAATGATTTAGCCTCATGTGGGCTAGCCTTGGAAGTCCCAGAATGTTGCTTCTATGACATTCTAATGGTCAAGCAAGTCACTGAGGCCAGTCCAGTTACGAGGGGACAGGAATTAGACGTTATCTATTGATGGAGGAATGCAAAGTCATTTCAGAGGAGCAGCTGGGATAGGAAATGTGGTTGTAGGCATTTCAGGAAATACCATCTGCCATTAGTATGTTCTGTTAATATCCCATTTTACAGGTGAAAACATTTTGGAACAGTTGGCTAGGTCACATGGTTAGCTTGCTTATTTACGGTGAACCAAACCCATATGCCTTCTAATTCCTTAACTATTATGCTTCACTTAAGATAGTGTTCTAAAACTTTAATAATGAATAAGTCACCCCTTTAAAAGATGCAGTATTATTTTTAAGAATGTAAAGGCATAAAATCTGGTAACATTTATAAACTAGACATATGAGTTCTAGTAGGATTTGCAGTGTCATGCATGAGAAATATTATTGAGGGAAGAACTACGATGCACTTGCTGAGCTGCTTCAGTGGTCTGGGTGCTTACACACTATATATAATGTCATTTAATCCCTCCAACACTCTGTTTTCCCCAAATGAAAAGTGACATTTAGAGAGGTTAAACAGCTTGCCCAAAGTCACTCAACCACTAAATGACACAGGCAGGACTTAAACACAGGTACGTCTCAGTCCACTTTCCACGCTGCTCCGTGGTGTAGGCTGGGCTCTGGAAGCAGACTCTGCGATGAGAACAGCATGAAGGAGTTTAACTACGGAGTGCTCAGGGGCAGCACCTGTTGGGAGAGGGGAAGACAGAGGATCAGGCAAGGAAGAGGGGCGGCGATACGGTCCGGATAAAGAACCAGCAGGCCCACGGAGCGCTCTGAAGCTAAAACGACCCTTCGGAGTCGTCCTGAATAGGGGGAAAAGGTCTGGGCCTTTATTACCAACCCAGCCCCCGCTGGGTTGGTAAGGCATCCATCACAGCAAATAGTTGCCATATGAACAAATGGCTCAAGCAACCAATCCAGATGGAAATACGGAGGGAGGCAGCACCACAGGGAGAGGAACATTTATGTGTTAAGGGCAGCCACGCCTGCTCTGGACTCCGAGGGTCTTTTCCTGCAGAATGCCAGAATATCTGGGGCCCAGACTCAGAAAATTCCCAGAAGGAGAAGCCAGATCTCTTAACCCAAACAAAAAGTTAAGATAAACACTGTGTGTCCCTCTATATAACCTGCCCAAGGAGCCCACAGTTCAGGCTAGTACATTTTTAATGTTGTGGAGTTTAGGCATGGCCTCAAATTGAATCAACTTACAGTATTGAATTTATTTACTCTAGCATTCCAAACTGTGACCACACACCCATGAGGAGTTTCTAAAAGTAAGTAATTCAAGAGCTATTCACTCATAGAGGCCAGAGGTGAAAGACTGTTAATAGAAAAGATGTTAAGAGCCACTGATTTCCGGCCAAGATGGAGGCGTAGGTAGATACTTTGCTTCCTCTCAGAACCAAAAGAAGGACAACAGCCAATTAAAAAAAAAAACCCGACAAGATCTTCCAGAAAATCAAACTGTATGGAAATCCAACAACCAAGGAGTTAAAGAAGAAACATTTATCCAGACTGGTAGGAGGGGTGGAGACGGAGACAGGAAGCCAGGGTGGAGGGGATGAGGCAAGGCGGTGGCTGGAGGACCAGGCGGGCCAGACGGCAGCTGGCAGTCCCACATTTGTATGCAGATAAAATGGCAGGAACAACAGGGGAACGAGACAGACTGTGCAACCCAGGGTTCCAGCACGGGTAAAGAAAGCCTCAAAACCTCTACTAATAAAAGCCTGTGGGGACTGCGGCAGCAGGAGAAACTCCCAGCCTCACAAGAGAGTTAGCTGGAGGAGCCCTCCGGATCTTAGAATGTACACAAACCCACCTATCCAGGAACCAGCACCAAAAGCTCTTAATTTGCTTGTGGATAGCGGGGGAGATGACTGAAAGCCACCACGAGCTGACTAAGTGGCATTGTACCCTCTTGGACCCCTCCTCCACATACAGTGCCACGAAGCAGCCATGGGTTGCCCCATCCTGGCAAATACCTAAGGCTCTGTCCCTTACAATGTAACAGGTGCACCAGGGACAAAAAAAATATGGCCCAAACGAAAGAACAGATCAAAGCTCAAAAAATAGAATTAAGCGATGAAGAGATAGCCAACCTATCAGAGGCAGAGTTCGAAACAGTGATAATCTGGATGCTCACAGAAATGGTTGAGTATGGTCACAAAATAGATGAAACAGTGAAGGCTATGCAAAGTGAAATAAAGAAAAATACACAGGGAACCAACAGTGAAGGGAAGAAAACTGGGACTCAAATCAATAATTTGGAGCAGAAGAAAGAAATAAACATTCAACCAGACAGAATGAAGAAATAAGAATTCAAAAAAATGAGGAGAGGCGTGGGAACCTCTGGGACAACTTTAAACGTTCCAACATCTGAATCATAGGGGTGCCAGAAGGAGAAGAGGAAGAGCAAGAAATTGAAAACTTATTTGAACAAATAATAAAGCAAAACTTCTCCAATCTGGCAAAGGAAATAGACTTCCAGGGAGTCCAGGAAGTTCAGAGAGTCCCAAAGAAGTTGGACCCAAAGAAGTGCACACGAAGGCACATCAGAATTACATTACCCAAATTAAAGATAAGGAGAGAATCTTAAAGGCAGCAAGAGGGAAGGAGACAGTCACCTACAAAAGAGTTCCCATAAGACTATCAGCTGATTTCTCAAAAGAAACCTTATAGGTAAGAAGGGGCTGGAAAGAGTATTCAAAGTCATGAAAGGAAAGGACCTATAACCAAGCATACTCTCTCTGGCAAAGCTATCATCTAGAATGGAAGGACAGATAAAGTGCTTCTCAGATAAGGTCAAGTAAAGGAGTTCATCATCACCAAGCCTTTATTATATGAAATGTTAAAGGGACTTGTCTAAGAAAAAGATGATCGAAAGTATGAACAGTAAAATGACAACAAACTCACAACTAACAACAACTGAACCTAAACCAAAAACAAACTAAGCAAGTAGCTAGAACAGGAACAGAATCACAGAAATGGAGATCACATGGAGGGTTATCAGTGGGGAGGGGTTGGGGGAGAAAGGCAGAAAAGGTACAGGGAATAAGAAGCATAAATAGTAGGTACACAATAGACAGGGGGAGGTTAAGAGTAATATAGGAAATGGAGAAGCAAAAGAACTTATATGTACGACCCATGGACATGAACTAAGGCAGCGGGCGATGCTGGTGGGAAGTGGGGTGCAGGGTGGAGGGGAATAAAGGGGAGAAAAAATGGGACAACTGTAATAACATAATCAATAAAATATACTTTAAAAAAAAGATGTTAAGAATCAATCGTAATGATGCTCATCTTCAAAGGATAGTGTCCAAGGAGGGAGGAATGAGGAGGGGCGTAGGAACCTCCGGGACAACTTTAAATGTTCCAACATCTGAATCTCAGGAGTGCCAGAAGAAGATGAAGACCAAGAAACCACATGTTTCTGGGAACCACACATTTCCCAGACCCATTCCCCACGTCTGTGCCTGTGCTAACCTCAGCTTCAGTCTCCGTGGAAAAGGTGAAGAAGGAGAAGCTGGGAGAATTAGAAGTCGACAAGGAAGAGGAAACGATGAGATAAGGAAAATAGAACTAATTTATTGAATATAAGTTATCTCACTTAATACTTATCATGACTGAATGAATTACTCCAATTACAAGCTTTTCAGAGGACAAAACTGAGATTCAAAAGGACTAATTGAGATCCCTGAGCTAAGGGATGAAACAGGGGAGAGAGAACAAAAAAAAAAGAGGTGAAGACTAAGGTTGGGTAAATTTATCAGAAAAGGGGACATACTTTAAAATGTTGCCAAAACATATGCATGCTGCCAAAATGCCATGCACCTCTTTTTGAGAAAAGTACCCAGACTGAAAACCAAGAGGAAAATAAATCCCCGGACCCTGAGTCCTCATTCTGCCTCCCCTTTCTCCTTTTGAAATGTCTCCTGGCCCTGCTTGAGGTGCCCAAGGACCTCTAACGGACTGTCTTTCCAGAGGTTTGGACATGTGAGGACAGAAATCACGTTTCACTTTATTTCTAACAATTTTCAACAACGAAATGAATACTTACTGCATACTTACATATCAGGAACTTTCAAATATGGTATTTCATCTACTTTTCACAACAACCCTGTCAAGATAATAAAACTTTTCTTTAGTGGAAGATGAATCTGAAGCTCAGGGAGGGCGAGTAACAGGCAGCCTAAGAACCGGGATTCTGAACCAGCCTGGGGCCTGCACGCTTTTCGCTCGATCCTCCGGCCTCACGGTCCCTAAGGTCCGCGAGCCCCACACACGTTGCCCTGGCCTTGCTTTTGGTTGATCCAGACATTCAGGGTCCATCAGGGATTGCAGATTTCGCATGGATCAGTTACCCCAGGACAATAAATTGTCCTGGACATTTTATTTTTATTCATTTAATTCAATTATTGGATGACTTTTGGTACCAGTATAGCAAACTTCCCATCTGTACTGAGTCATTTGGCAAGAAGACGTGGTCACAGCCAGTGCAAATCAAGGATGAGTGAAGGAAAGGGGAAGGATGAATTTTGTAATGAATTTTGTGAGCGCAAGTGCCTCATTTGTGCCTCCCACCAAATAAACAACACCCCCATGCTAATATTCACTCACGAGTCATCATTCGGTCTGTACTTTTGGTCTGTGGTCCCTCCCATAGTGACCCCACAGCCCGAATCCACTGCCTGTGCTTTTGACAATCATCCTTGATCTGAGATGGGTTCCAGAGTGTGTGGACAACTGTGGAAGCTGCCAGTAGTTCCTTAAGGGCATGGGAGTTAACAGTTATCCACCATACCCCCAAGGCTCTGACTTTCTGCAGAGCAGATGGGAGGGCACAGGTCCTCCTAGGTCTTGGAAGTGCATTGAGGGAGTGCTGGTTTGGAGGGGCGGTGCATTCTGGAGTCACATCCAAGTAGAAGGCACTGTCTACTCAGAGCCAAATGATGAAGCAAGGACCATATGAGTCAGGGCCCCCAAAACAGTCATATTGTGGCCCTAAGTGCTAACAAGCAACCAAGGATGTGGGACAGATAAAGAGAGAGGTGGCTGAAGGAGGGGGTGGGAAGATGTTATTTACTGGGGCATGTGGAAGAACTGGAGGTTTGCAAAATGCCAGCCAAGTTTTGAATGATCTAGCCAGAAAGGGAACAGTGTCGAAATGTCATTAATCCTCAACTCTGGGTGATGGAAAGAAAAAAAAAATCTATATATTCATGTATCTATGTATGTATAAACATATATATCTGCAATTTCTCTAAACCGGGGCTGAATTTGAGACTCCCTTTGCCATTTACCCATCATGGGACCTTGATTAAGGTACATAACCTAACTGCGGGTAATAATTCCTCCGGACCCGGCTGTCAGGCAGGGTTCAAGTGCTGGCACATACTGAGAGCACAGGAAACGTTCGTTCCCTTTCCCTGGACTTCTCTCCCAGTGATTAGGAAGGATGCTTTGTTTCCCTCCCGGGCAGACGAGTGAGGTTTGTGGCGCTCTTTGTAATTCTCTGCGGGGAGGGGGCCCTAGGGTGAGGGACGGCACCAGCGCCAAGGCGGGTGGGGGACAAAGGGGCTTTGTTTCCCGGAGGGCTGGCCAGGCTCGTCGCTGACTCTGCTGCTGGTCTGGAAGTGGGATGGTTTGCTCCCGGGGGGGGGAATTCCTCCCTCCCAGCCCACTGCGGCCAACGTTCGACAATCGTGTTAAAAATCGGGAGTGAGGGAAAATGTCAAGAGACCGTTTATTTTCCCCTGGGATAGGTCGGGAGAAAGCCGCTCCTCTTCTTGGGCTGGGATTGAGTCTGTCCCGCCTGTGGTGAGGTTGCGTCAATTCTCGGGTCCCCAGGGAGGCAGCCAGGTGTCCGCGCCACCCGGGTCTCGGCGATCGCGCGCCTTTCAGAGCCCGATTCAGCCTGATTCCTCGCGCGCAGAAAGGAGATGTTGATGCCTACGATGCACAGGCCCGAAACGGGGATGAACTGGACCCCACTCTCACACTCCTCCACACCCGGGAAATTGAGCCGGGGGGGCGGGGGTGGGTGGGCTTAGTCCCGACAGCTGGCGCCCCTGCATTTTCGACTGCAGAACAAAGATTCCATGTGTTGTGCCTATACACAAGGCAACCCGACGCTTCCTTTGAACACGCCCCATTCCCACGAGAGCGGTGGTGGAGATTCCCGCTTGGAGTAGGGCGGCTGGGTGCGGGAGGGCTCTGTTTGGAGTTGTCCTCTGCCTCGGCGCCTCTTCGCAGGGCTCGGGCTCAGAGGAGGAGGGGATCTGGGTTTAAAGAAATCTTCCTACCGCGGCCGCGGCGGCTCCAACCACTGTCCCGATACCCGCCCGCTCCCTGCGTCTTTGGTGACATTCGCCGCGGGAGAATGAGCCCAAAGAAGCAGACGGAGGCCGGCAGGACTGTCAGGGCTCCTTCCCACTGGTCCCACCTCGCGCCCTTCCTCCCGACGCGGGGTCTTCCCCTTCCTCCGACTGGGAGACTTCAAGTCAGAAGGAAGCCTAGACTCCTCCCAGAAAAATGCACTCTCCCTCTACTCGATTCTCCATTATCTTCTGCGAACCCCTGGGCCCTCTGGAGCACCCTGTGGGTCCTGATCCCGGGGTGGCTCTGGGTCCAGACACCTCTCGCCCTCCGGCGCCCCACCCGGGTCGGTGCGCGGTGATAGCCTGGGACCCCCGGGACCCCCGGGACCCCCGGTGGCCTCACCCTGTAGCTCAACTGGGAAGGGCTGGGCGGTGCTAACCAGGTTGAGGGTCATTTATTGATTTACACTGAGAAAAGGCTGCCGGGAGTCCACACCTGTGCATGCGCCTGTCTAGTGTATCTTGCTTCTGGAGTCAGCTCCCGGGGAGGTTGGAGCACGTGAAGTTGCTGGAGGACCGTGAACTCAGAGCCGGGAAGTTAGGTGAATCAAACGTCCAGTGCCGTCAGGCTCGGACAGTCTGTTGACCCATCTCAATGTGACCAGATTCTTCCATGAGCCCAAATGGGGCCCTTACTTAGAGCCGCGACCCCTCCTTTTTTTTAGTGAAGCGCGGGACCTAAGATTTGTTACAATTTAGTTGAGCTGTTTTCTGCACGAATATCTCCGCCCTCTTCCACTGTGCGCTGATTTCATAGGATCACCGGCAGAGGGCAACCTTACTCCAAGTTCTGGAGCGCCCTTAAGATTGCCTCTACCTACCGAACTGCAGAGGTAGGACTTAGGTAGCTTACCTGTTTACAGCCATTTCCTTCCCATGGTGCTCTCTTTCCTCCTCCGCTCAGACATGGGGCGTCTTCCAGTAGATCCTGTAGGTCTGGCCTCTCCCTCACCTACGGTAAGGCTTAGGGGAGAGGGTCCCTGCCCATCTTGCCTCTAGCAGAGCCAGTTTGAGCTGACTATGTTTTTATTTCCTCTGAGAACTGTTTACATTTTAAGGAGCCACAAAGCCTCCAACCCAAGCAAAGCAGGCCTGGAAGCAGAGTGTGTGGGTGTGTGGGTGTGTGGGTGTGTGCATGGCTGCATGTGGAGAGTGAGAGAGGGAGAGAGATGGCTGGGCGGGTAGTCTCTGATAGCGGGTGAGAGAAGGCTTTCTCTGTTTTCTGAAGTCAGCTCATATTCCAGTTAATTTAGCAGATGAAAGCACCTACTCTGTGCCAGGCATTCCATTGCACACTGTGTTCGTGGAACAAGTGCTGGGCTTGAAGCTGTGAGATGCAGCTGGAATTCTTTCCCTATGGATTTCCTCTTGTTCATAGCACTTACCACTAGTCAACTAAACTCTGGTATAATCATTTTATCCATTTAACACATATTTATAAAGTGCCCACTGTGTGCCAATAAGTGCTCCCTTGCCAAGCTTGTAGTCAGACAGACAATAAGCAATAGAGCAACTAAATCATCTGTTGAAAGGGGGCCTACTGTATAGGGCTTTGCAGATATTTTATGGACTTTGGCCTTCATGTAAAAGAAACGGGAAGCCATTCATGAGTTCTGAGCAGCAGACAGACTTTCTCAGGGATCACAGCGGCTGCTGTGTCGAGCAGAGACTGAGGAGGTCACTGAGAAAATGAAGGCCACGGCAGTGATCCAGGTGAGGCTGGCTGCTGGAGGCAGTGCTGGAGGTGGGGCAGTGCTGGAGGTGGAGAGAGGTAGTCAGATTCTAGATTTGTTTTTCAAAGGAGAATAAAAAAAAGGTAGTCAGATTCTAGATTTGTTTTTCAAAGGAGAATAAAAAAAAGGTTCAGTGGTGGGATTCAAGAGAAAGAGAGGAATGGAAAAAGACTCCAAGCCACTGGAAGAATAGAGTTGCCGCTGATGGAGACTGGACAACTGTGAAGAGGTGTAGAACTTAACTTTGGATCTGAGGTGGCTATTAGAAAAACTAGGAGAAAGGTGGGCTGCGGGTAGAAATGTGGGGTTGTCAGGATACACACAGGCCATGCTGAAAGCCGTGAGCCTGGAGAGAGTGAATGGGACAGAGGAGTCTAAGCCCTGAGCCTGGGGCCACCAACACGCTCACAACACATCTGTTCCCTCTGCTCCGCTAGAATCCCCATGATCCTCCCTTGTTCGTGGCTCCATGCACGGTACCTGCTCAGAGAACATCTATGAAAGCGAACCTAACTTCCCTGACTCTCCTTTTCTTCACATGTAAAATGAACATAAACATGATACCTCTAAGTTTGTTGCCAGGAAAAGTTAAATGAGGTGATAAAAGTGAAAATGGCTTAAAAATAATAGCAATTCAGTATATTTTAAAACTGTAGTTTTGATTATCTCATTCTCTACTCTTATTTATAACTCAGGTTTGTAGGAACTTAATAGCTTACCAAAAAATGACAGCTTCACAATTAATTCCTGACGTATACAGGGCATATGGTATTCTCACTTTATAGAGGAGGAAAGTAGGCTTGGTGAGGTAAAATAACTTCCTGAAGGGGCCCATCCAATAGTAATACATCTGAGCATGTCTGTGTCAGGCACTGTATTGATGATTTTGCTTGTATCTTGCAACACTCCAAGGTGGGTGTTACTACACTCGTTTGCAGATGAGGAACCTGAAGCCTAGAGAGGATGATTAACTTAGTCGAGGTAACGTGGTGAGTGGGCAGCAGACATCCTGATCCTGACTTCAGTGTTCTTTTCCCAACCTTGGAGAGCCTCTTTCTCATTCACATCCCAGCCTGCTGCCAGGACTGGGTCTCACCTGTAAAGTAAGTGGCTGCCTCCTTGCTTTGAAGTCGCTGAAATTCTCTCTCCTCCCACTTTTCTCCTACCAGGCCTGCTTGAGGACCTGCAAGTGCAGCCACTCCTTGAGAACGCTGCAGAGTGAGCTAGATCAAAGCATTTGATTCATTGCTCCCTCTCTCTGGAATGTCCTTTCCCCACTTCTCTATATGGTGAGCAGCTCCTGTGTGTTCTTCCAAATTTTTGTGAACTACAATGTGTTTTTCTAAATCCAGCCCATATGTCACTTCTACTGTGAAGCCTTCCCTGCTTGCACCTGAGTTCCTCACCACTTAGTTCACATGACACTTTGTTCATACTTCTGTTGTAGCAAGCATCGCAACAAACCGACCGTTCCCTATGGATTTGACTGATGCCACTGTAAGACTGGGATTTCCTCTAGGAAAGCATTTTCGCCTTCTTGTGTGTTTGTATTCAACATGGTGTTTGCTTCATGAATACACAGATGAATGAATGACCCCTCGATAATCACTATCAAAGCAATATTATGGATATCAAGTGCTGTTTTAGAGATGAGGAAATAGGCTCGAAGAAGTGACTCGCCCAAAGTCAGCTAATTAAATATTAGAGTCCGAACCCCAGAGAGGTGAGGCGGTGGTGTCCTGTGAAGTCTCTGGACAATGGGTGAAGCCCAAAGACTTCACACCACTGTGGCCTTCCCTTAAGCACTGCCATCCAGGGTCCTTGCACTTGCCCTGAATGATTCTGCGGGTGGCAACAGAGGCCAAGAAAAGGTACAGCGTGTGGGTGGGAGCCCCTGTCTGGGGGAGTGTGTAGGAAGGCAGAGCTCCCTGAGGGCAGGGGCACAGTGACAAGAAATCCAACGGGCAAGAGCCCTGGCTGGTGTGGCTCAGTGGACTGAGAGCTCACTTGCTAACCTAAGGGTCGCCGGTTCGATTCCCAGTCAGGGCACATGCCTGGCTTGCAGGCCAGGTCCCCAGTACCGGGTCCATGAGAGACAACCACACATTGATGTTTTCTCTCCCTCTCTTTCTACTTCCCTTTACCTCTCTCTTAAAAAAAAGAAGAGGAGGAAGAAATCCAGGCAAGAGAAAAACATCATATGACTTCATCCTTTGTAACTCAGAGAGAAATTGTTGACACTTTCAGTGTAAACACTAGTCGTAAAATTGGATTGTGAAGTAAAAGGAAAGGACATCAAATAACAAAATGAAAACTTCTATTTGGATGGAAAAGCCACACGATCTGCCTCAAGTCACAGCGTCAGAAAGCGGCAGGGGGGAGGGCCAGTCTCGGGGCCCGTTGCCCCATGTCATCTGCAGAGCAGGTTTCTGCCTGATGGTTGAGCACAGAGGAGCCAGGTGTAGTACCGGTGCCTTCAGTGGGACCCAGGGGTGTTTGGTCATGGACTGATGGCCACCTGGAGGGTCAAAGCCTCTGCCTCGTGGGGCTCTGTCCCCAACTCTGCCCTAAGAAACAGTTTTAGCAATGGCTCATTAAAAAGCAGAGGAAAGGTCACCGAGATTGCCAAGGACAGGAAAGTCTGAGAACTTAAAGTGCCCATGTAGAAGAGTGGGAATTGTACAAATCTAAGCAGTATGGGGAAATGTGACAAGGTGACATTTTGCCCTTGTGTTCCAAATAATTGGGCAAAGACATCATGGAAGAGGCATGGCTTTATCAGGGGTATATATGGAAAAGAACTGGGCTGGGGCATTTACGATAACAGCTTACATTTGTGTAGCACTTGTAACGACACATAACTAACTATGAGGCCAGTGATGGGGAAACTGAGGCTGGGAGCGTCTTACCCAATCAAGTGACCAAGCTGTAGCATGAACTGCGGCTCTGTAACTCTTGGACCGCTTCTCTGCCTTTAGCCCGCGAAGCTGAGCAGACTGCACGTTCTGCTCGCTCTGTTCTCCCGAAGGTCCCTCACCTCCGATCCAGCTGTCCGATTACAGGAGCATGTCCTCCATCTCCTCCTGGTGCTACTGCACAGCCTCCACATTCGACCTCGTTCTCTTTCCTCCCAATAATTTGATAAAAGCAATGTGAGTGGGGTTGGGTAAAAAAAAAACAAAACAGGATGTTCAATTAAGTTTGAAATTTGAAAATAATGAATGATTTTTCTTGGATGGGACATATATTAAAATTTTTTGTTTGTCTGAAATTTAACTGGGCATCTCTACTTTATCTGACAATCCTGCGTATGAAGGATAGTTCCAAAACACCATTTCTATCTTCCTGAAAATGTTCCGTTTCCCTGTTATCTACAGAGCTGGGCTGTAAACAAATTTCTACAGTGCCTGGACAGGTAATAGAAACGTATAAATTGGGTGATCAGTAGGAGGAATGGGGTTTGGAGCTAAACTGAAAATTGAAGAGCAAATGTTCCCCCACCCCAGACAGTCAAATTCAGATTTTAAAAATATAAAATAAGCCCCTATTAATGCAAAAAGCAAACACCCCCCCCACCCCCCACGGCTCTCAGAGATGACTTCCTCTCGGAGGCGTGGGCTAAGCCAAACCACGGGGCTTGGCATTGGAGGCTCCGATGAGAGCCCTCTTGCTCTCCCCTCCCACCCCAGCTAATGCTCAATCATCACGGCCCATCTCACCCTGGCCGCCTTCCACGGGGCCAGTCCTGCTGGCCGCCCAGATCCACAGCGAACTTTCCCTTTCTCTGGTCAATGTGCTCCTCTCCGTCCAGGTGCCGCACTCATGGGCACATTGTCCTCTTCGACAGTCCACAGGGAAGACAGGAAGTGAACCTGAGAGGCCCTTACCATGTGCCAGGTCCTTTCTAGGCAGATATTTGCTTATTGTGGGTCTTTTCTTCTTGGTGAGAGGGTGAATCACTCCAGGGTGGCAACCCTGTGTTATATACCTCCAAATTCTATATCGAGTTTTGGTATAAAGTTGTGCTCTGTGTATTCCCTTGCTGGTGTGGATAGGTGGATTGAGCGCCGTCCTGTGAAGTGAAAGGTCACGGTTTGATTCCCCATCAGGGCACGTGCCTGGGTTGCTGGCCAGGTCCCCGGCTGGGGGCGTACCAGAGGCAACCAACTGATGTTTCTCTCTCACAGATGTTTCTCTCCTTCCTTCCCCCTCTCTCTAAAACAAAATAAAATCCTTAAAATATATTTTTTTAAAAAGATGTGCTCAGGGTATACTTAACAACAGGACCAAGATCCTACAAACTCAAGAAATCAGTAACTGCAGATAGGAAGCAAAGCCACACATCAGTGCTTCCCCCGCCCCCACATTTCCTTACTGCACCTCTATCACCTCCCAATTCTAGTTTCAAACATTTTTCAGATCTGAGGGCTTTAGCACAATTTAAGGCTTGGCTTCTAAATCCATTTTTTACAGAGCTGATTAGGATCTGAATTTGGAGGATGTTGGTTCTTTATTGGCCTTAATTCAAAAAAGTTTTGTTTTATTGGAAAATTAGCTGTAGTGCCTTCAAAGGCCTCCTCTTGTGTGTGTTGAACTGAGCCAGATCTGGGGCTTTGAAAGGAACACCATTTAATCTTGGCAAAGTCCCACCTTTTGTTTCTAAGGGGGGAAAAGGCTGGAGGAACATCGATGACTCAGGGCAAAGGACCAGTTGGCCCCAGATGTGACCCGCTTCTGATGGAGAAAGGGCAAGAATCCCGGAAATATATGGTTACACGCTAAGTTTGGAAAAAGAAAGGGACAAGGGCCGGCAGGGCAACCTTTCAGCTTTGCTAACTCCAGATTCTTCAAATACCCCCTCCCCCACCCCTGCGCGAATCCCGGCCTCCGCAGCTGCTTTCTGGCTGTGAAGGGCTGAGCGCAGGCTCGCTGAGCTGGGCGGGCTGCCGCTCGGGGACTGCTTTGCAGCCGCCGTCGCTGCCCTCCCACCGCCCGCTCCTCTTCAAGACTTCCTCCTGCTCGAGGGCTGCCTCCGGGAGCTGCCCAGCCAGGAAGGGAACCTTCTGGAAACCCTTTTGCCTTTGGAAATTTTTTATTACTTTTTTCCTTTTTAAATGGAACCGCTTTCTTTCAACAGGAAAAGTTGTCATGACAAATAATTCTCTCTCTCTCTCTCCCTCTCCCCCCCCCCCCCCCCCCCATTAGGGTCCAAACTTCTCCATGAGGGAAATGGCTTTAAAAAAATAAAATAAACTTAAAGCAGCTCTTTATATTCATTAACTTCAAAGAGATTACACTGGGCTCCTTGGACAGAACTCAGAGTAGAATTTCTTACTCGAAAATCAGGAACAGGGAGAAAAGGAGACCAGAACACATGGGTGAATTTTACTGGCTTAGTGTCTGTCTGTCTGTTTGTTTGTTTGTTTGTTTTCTTCCCCAAATAGCCTAGTTCAGTGTCTGGGCGGCAGAGGGAGGGAGTTCGCATGTGCTGTGTGCCAGGTGCAGCGCTGGGAGCTGGGGATGCAGAAATGAATGAAACAAGCCCCGGCTTCCCCTGCCTGATGGAGGAGGTGGACTTAAGGCACCTGTGCGCAGTGTGTGCGGTGGTAGGAGCGCTGCCTCTGGAGGCAGTCGGAGGGCTGGGTTTGTGCAGTGGCTCTGCTGCGTGCTCAGGGGCTGTGTGGCATAGGGCACGTTACTTAGCTTCTCTGTGCCTTACATTCTGCATCCTAAAACAGGCTTGATTATAAAAACTACATTATAGGGCTCCCGTGAGAATGTAATGAGTTAAAATAGTTAAAAGTGCTTAAGCACAGAGCTTGGCACTTACGTTTATTACTCTCAGTGTCATTTCGAAGGTGCGGAGGAAGTGTGTGGGAGCGCAGAGGAGGCGCGGCTGATTGTCTGGATGTGGCAGGGGAGGCTGCAAAGAGCAGGTGACAGCTGACTTGTACCCTGAAAGGTGAGTAGGAGTCCTGTAAGACGAAGGTGGTGCCAGTGAGCTGGGAGTGGGGGCTGCTGGTCAGGGGCAGGAGAGAAGGCGGCTGTAAGGAGGAGCAGAGGCCAGTGTGGCTGCAGCCACAGGGTTTGTATCTGGACTGCGGAGGAAGTAAAAAAATTCAAAGGGAGTCTGGAAAGGTGGGGTCAGGCTAGACTGGGAAAGCCCTTGGGTCCCATGTAATAGGTCATTCATTCATTCCTGTAAATCATCTCAACTCTATCTGATGTGCTATAAGTGCTTAATAACAGTGAGCGGTTATTACTACTTTTATTGTCATGTCCTTTGCAGGTATCATGTCACTGAATCCCCGCGACATCCCTGGGAGATAGGTTCTGTTGTCGTCATTCTATGAAACGAAAAAGGAAGGCATAGGGAAGTTCCCGAGTTTGCCCAGCCTCAGTGAACCAGAGTGGGGTGGGGCCGGGAGGTAGTGGAGCTGAAACCTGAACCCGAGTCTCTGTGTCTCCAGAGCCAAGCTCTTAGCCGAGACATTGTGCTTTCTGACAATGTTTAAGGCTGCTGCTTAAAACAGTGCTTCCTTCTTGCTTAGTTAAATGGGATTGTATGTGAATACGGTACTATGTATTTTGAAAGATATAAATTAAAGGAACCTAGTAAAGCAGTCTGGCAGCGACCTTGGGTGAGTAAATGCACCCTCAGCCTGGCGTGTATTTCAGGTAGCCTGGGTGGGGAACTCTCAGGTTGTATCCCCAAGGCTCATGCCCCGGAGACACAGCCGTCTGACCTTATGGTGCCCTTAGCACAAAGAACACCATGGCAACCCCACTCAGCATTTCTTTGCAGATTGCTTGGCAGGGCTGAGCAGTACCTGACACCCCCTGGGGCCACTTAGCTTTGAGAAAGGGCTCGGCTCCCTTAGGGGTCAGCGCAGGCCAGGCTGTGCAGGTCTCCGGGCCTTGGACAAGAGCCCAAACATCTTCCGATTGGACCGGGACCTGTGATACTTTCTCTTCCACCCTTTCGCAGCTGGCTGGGCATTTGTGCCCTGGGTCAGCTCGGCAGGCCCTCTCCCTTCTTTGGAGAGACAGTCATCGGTGGAAGGCACTGTGTCAGGGGGCCCACGGCACCTGCTGGGAAGTCGTTGGGGACGGAGAAACATTCTCCAGTGGGGAAGCAGACAGCAGGCGCCAGGGGCTTCTCCTCCTTCAAACACCTCCCTGTTTACTGTGCCCTGACTGGTGTCTGCAGTGCCAGAGGCTTAAGAAATCCCCAGGGCTCCCCAGGGCATTTACCCTGGGACAGGGGCCCCTCCCTCATCAGCAGCTCAATGCAGATGAGCTGCTCTGAAGAAATGTCACTCAGAGAACCCTGCCTCCCCAACCCCTGACAATTCACTCTTATTCTGTTTCCCTTTACTACATTTATTCCAGTTTATACTTCCATAATTTTATAGCTTTCTTGCTTAATGTCCCTGCCCCCCCCGACTGTAAACTCCATGCAGGCAGGGAACGCGCCTGGGGTGTGTAGCCAGGTGGGGCACGTGGCCCTTTAGTCTGTGTTTCTGGCCGTTCCTTTGCTACCTCCGTCCCTGGCACTTGCGCCTTCTCCTCTTTCTGTCCTGAAATGGTGAGTCCTTCAAGGCCGGCTCTTAGGTTACCTTCATCCCTCATTCTTTTTCCTAAGCTATCTAACCCATGTACAAAGTTTCAACTCACCTGCTTGACGTCTTTGTCTGTATATCTTAAAGTTGCCTCAAATTCTCAGTGACCAAGGCAAACGCATGGTTTCTTTCCTAGCACTTGGCCCCTTTCCAGGGTTCTCTGAGTAAAGGGCTCCTTTGGGCAGCCGCGGGAACACGCCAGGAGCCCCGGAGTCATCCTGACACCCACCGTTGTTTACCCTCCCCCCAATCCAATCACTTTCGCCTTTTACCTATCTCCCAAATCCATCTGCGGCTCACCACCTCTACAGTCCCCATCCTAGTCCTCACTACTTGTTCCCTTCTCCTGACTGGCTTATTAACTACTCTTCCCACTTCTATTGTGGTCACCTTCATTTTTCATGCCCCAGCCAGAATGTTCTTGAAATGCAAATTTGATCATGTCACTATCCTTCCTCCCTCCTCTGTACACGCAGTTGTAACCTCTTGCTATCGCTTCCCTTGCTCTTATAATAAAAGCCACAGCCCAGATGGCAAAGTGGACTGACACAGGATATGCATTCTCTGGGTAACCTCCTGTGGTCCCCCTGTATCTGCCCATGCGCTGGGGGCATCTCAGTCTTCGACAGTGTCCCTTCAAGATGGCGCCAGCCTGGTTACCTTTCAGTTCTTCGCTTGGCCCGTAGAGAGCTTGCACATCCTTGCCGAGGCTGGAAGAGTTGTTTTTGCTGGTCCCCTCTCCCCCCGCCCACGCCCCTGGGCTGGCCTGCTAGTGAGGGCAGCTCAAGCCACAGTTTACTTCGTGTGCTTTCCTTTAGATTGAAGTTAAACACCATCCTATGGAGTTCTTTAACTTCCACAAGACAGGTATAAATTCCTCAGAATGGGCTCTGCAAAGGGTGCTGGGACTTCAGTTCTTTCCAGCAGAATCATCTCTTCAACCTCAAGTCTTTCATAACTAGGAGTAGGATTGAGATAAGGCTTACCAACAGGTGTTTTGTTTTGTTTTTAATGTCATTTTTGCTTGTCCTGAATACACGGACCATCATTTCATTTGGGATATGGGAGCATTTTGCCACTTCCTGACTGCTTTTGGGGTCACAGGCAGAAGTGAGTCGAACAAGTGCCAGTTCCAGAATCCTGTTTTACACAGAGGGTGCTCAACGAAAGCAGCAGGTTAGAATCCACCGTTATATGACGGGACAGGTTCCTGTGGAGCAGTCAGGTGGGCAAAGCCCTGAGCAGCGAGCACCCTGTGACAGCACCATGCCTACTGCTCAAAATTGGAGTGCAGGGTCTTCTGAAGGCCTCAACCTCACTCACCTTTGCTGACTTCCTATCCTCTCAGTCAGTCCCTGTACCCCACCTGGGAACCTTCTCTATGGACGTCAGCTCCAGTCTCAGCCCAGGTGGCTTCCTTCTGCAGGGATGGTTCTGTAGGAAGGACCCCGCAGCCCCCTGCCAAGAAGCTGGCAGTGTCCGTGCTGCCATATCCCCTCTAGGCTGGGTAGCCACACTTCCCTCGGAAACCACACAGAATCTTTTCACTTCAAGCAAATGGCAAGAGTCCTTCTCTCTTGTTCAGAAGTCCCATGGCTGTCTGAGCCTCACCCGTCACTGCGTTCTGGGTCCGGCACAGAGCACTTCTGTGTCATCTCACCAAGGCCAGCACTGGGCAAAGTCATAAAGGAGATGAAGCTTTGTCTGAAGTGCTGTGACCACAGTGGGGGCATCTCAAGCACACTGGCAAGGGGTAAGTTGGCATAACCTTTCTGGAAAGCAATCCGGAAATGTGTATTAAGAGCATTGCCTGTTTTTGCCTTTTGATTGAGAAATTCCATTTTAGTAGTTCCTAATTAAGGGGTAGTTTGTAACAAGAGGTTTATAATGGGGAGTTCGTTTTTCCTGTGGGGAATCCAGCTTTGATGTAGCTTCTTCTAAAGTCCGTTAGATTTGCTGCGTGAATAAGATGTGAACCTTCTTTGGTTTTCTCGGTCATATACTGAACAGAGAGCAGGGAGGTGGTCAAGGTGGATTTAAGGCCACACAGAAAATATTGTCTAAGGGAACCTACTTTCCAAATGATACACGGGTCTCAAAAGGAGACATCTGTGGTGCTGATTGCATAAAAATTTGTGTGGGGAACTTGTAAAAAAGGAAATTGTATGAACCCCGTACCTCCCATTCTGATTCAGTAAATTTGGGTGGTTTCCAGGAATGTCTAATTTTGAGAAGCTTCCACATTTTGATGTAGATTTTGATGCAGATTCTGATTTTGATGCAGAGTAAAGGTTTGGAGGACCATGGCTTAGGCTATAAGCTACCAAAGTCCATTTAGTTTTTAAAGGATTCCCCTAGGTCTTATTTTCATGGGAATACTGTAGGTCATACAGGATTCCTGCACGCAAGAAATATCTGAAATACCAGGCAAGCATTCTTGCCACAAAGTTACAGGGAGAAGAGCAATTACAAAAGATATTATGTAACCCATATGCCATTTTGAAGTTGCACACGCTGCATATAGATTCAGAGAAATCTAGAATGACTCATATGCAAAAGTGCTCTGCTCACCACGCAAGCATGGACACTTGACTTCTTTTCCTAGGGGTCATGGTCACATGAAATGGGCTCATGTTTCCTTGTTCACCTTCCCAGCACTTCTAAGATTCTACCATTGCATGTGATTTTAGAAGCAGCTGGGAATTCCTTTTCTTACCTGCCTAATTCAACTGTGTTCTCACCATTTGTCCTGCAAATCAGTTTGGTAAATGAGGGCTGAAATTCTTTCCACTGTTATGAAGATAGCTATTTGGTGGCAGGCGTTATTAATTTTGCCCACCTGTTTTCAAAATGTGTTAGACATCGGAATCACCAGGGAATCTTTTCAAAACCAAATGTCCTGTGTGCACCTCAGACTGATCCCATCAGAATCTCAGGGTGGTGGGCTGCTTCTCAGTTATCAGTATTTTTAAAGTCCTCAGGGGATTCTAGGTGCAGCTCAGTTGACAGCTATTCATTTGGTGTAAATACCGCCTGAGGTAGGAACAGATTTGTATAACAGAAACCTTCATTGAAAAGAGGGAGAAAAGTATATCTTTTCCTTGTTCCCTACCCCAGTCATGATTCCATGACTTTCTGTGTCCACTTGTCTTTCTGTGGTTTGGCTTGTTCTCTTTTCTTTTTACAGCCTTGAAATATTACCCTTTGGTGCGGCCCAGTATTGTAGTTTTATTACATTTAGAACTAGAAAGCTCTTCTTATAAATAACCCAACCATTTTCCATCAAAGTCTGACTGTGTGGTCCCCAGGTACCCAGATTTCCTGTTTTTTTGTTTTTTTTTTAATGGAGGTTGCCGGTCTCTGTCCCATACTCTCTAAATCAGGATCTCTGAGCGTTGTTCCATAAATCTGGACTTTTATCAAGAGGACCTGACTTTATCAAGAGGACCATCAGTGATTCTTATGTACTCTGATGTTTGGGTATTTGGACCCTAAGCTCACTAGTCCAGTTATGCTTAGGGTCCAAAATATTGAGGACGAAGGACCTAAGAACAAGCTTGGCAGGAATATGATATATTTCACCCCACAAAAAGGGGTGACATTCTGAGGACAAAGGGAGGATCAAAGGGCTGATTATTAAGATACCAACTACTGTAACTCTAGTTGAGAGATATAAATGAAAATCACTGAGGCTATTTCCAAGGCTTTCCTTTTTTTTCTTTTTTACTGAATGTATTGGAGTGCTATTGGTTAATCAAATTATATAGGTTTCAGGTGTACAATTCTGTAGCACATCAATTCTATAATATATTGTATTGTGTGTTCACCACCCTGAGTCGTCTTCTTCCATTGCCATTTATTCCCCCCATATCCTCTTCTACCTCCTCCTCCAAGGCTGTCCTTGATAGACTGTGATATGAGGAATAAATTTCCCAATTCTGGTTCCCTGTGAAGTGCCATCCACTTGCGTTATGTCAGTTATTTATTGCCACAGTAATGCCGTGTAACATACAACCAACCATAAAACCTCAATGGTGCACAATAAATAGGGAGTTTTGCTCAGGGCCCTGTGGGTTGGCCGGGCGATTCTGCTGATCTGAACTGGGCTTGGTGAGGTGCCATGCCGGGAGTCGGCAGTCAGTTGCAAGTAGGCTGACTTTAATGATCTTGGGTGGTCTTTCCCACGTCTGAGGCCTGGGCCAGAATGCCTGGGACAATTCGGCTTGGCCCAGTGGGCTCATCCTCCAGCAGGCTAGCCTCAGCACGGCAGGATTCTGAGAGAGAGGGGAAGCGGGCACGGTCTCTTAAAGCCTAGCTATGCAGCTTGAACAGTGCCACTTCTGCCACCACTGGAGTCACGGGATGCGCCCATATTCAAGGAAGTGTAGAAACACACTCACCCCTTATGGGGGAAGTTGTTAAGTTATAGTCCAAAGGGTTTGGATGCAGCGAGAACATTAATTGATACCATTTTTGGAAACAATCTACCACATCCATTACCTAACTTTTATTCGTTTAGGTGAAGCGTAGTACGAAAGCACAAAGTTCTGAAGGCTCTCGTATTGGTCCTGGGCATCAGGAAGTCTTTGTGCACCTATGTGGGAAGGCGAGGCCTTGTATGTCAATAGTTTGCTTGAGTATCTTACACTTTACCAAGGATAGCCTCATGTACATCATCAAGGGGATGTGTCAAAGTATTTGGGAAATTATTTAAGATATTCATACAACTTCCCAACAGAGGCATCACAGTTACCGTGAAGCTTCTCTCCTGCCCTGAAATTCCAGTCAGACTTTGGTTATCATGGGACAGGCACATCCATCCCGGTGGTAAAACAAAACAAAAAAAATGGAAAGTGACTTTCATCTGCTTTTCCAAATGAATAAATACAAGTATTTTGGTCTAACCTTCCAGACACCGCACAGTCTAACCAAAGGACAGTTTCCAAATTAAGTCTCTAATGGAAATCCTATGCACACACGCTGACCATTGCAGTGGGTTTTTGCTCCCTCTGTGCTATCTACTTAAATGTCTTGTTCCAAATCTTAGCTATTCTATAGGTACCTGTTTAACTACTACCGGTTTTAAAAACTGTCACTGATACCAGCAAACACACATGTACTACTTCCGTTTACTTGGCACACGGGGAAAAGAATGTCTATAAAAGTCAGGCAAATCTGAGAACAGTTGAACCCCCCACTTGCTTGATCTTAGACAAGTTGCTTGACTTTGCTAAGCTTTTATTTTTAACTGTCTAAAATGGGGATAATATCTACTTGCAGGATGATTATAATAAAAATAATGTATTTAAAGTTCCTAATATTTAGAAGGTTCTTGATAAATGATGGCTCTCTTTATGCCCCTCATTTTACAAGCTGTTACCTTGTTCTCTTCTATGTTGGCAGCTGTCACCTATCTGACCCTCAGCTTGGCCACACCGCCCCTTCTGAAGGACGCGGGCTATGTCTTCTTTCTTGTTACTGTTACCTGCATTTTACAGATGAAGAAACAAAGGAACCACAACATTAAGTGACTTGTTCAAGGTCAGTTAGTTAGCAATGGTGGTGCTTCGATCTGAATTTATTCCAGGATCTGCGTGCTAATCCCCTACCCTGTGCTACCTTTTCTTGGCCTGGACTCCCAGGAAAGCAAAGCCCGAGACCAAAGGTGATCTGAGGTCCAGAGGGCAGGAGTGGAGGAGAGGGAGACTGGCCCAGGAAAGGAGGGAAGGCTGACAGAATCAGACTGGTACTCGATCCCACCAGGCCCTGGGAGTCTCTAAACTGTGGCCTGGGGAGATGAAAGAAGGAATCAGTCATCCATTGTCTCCAGTTGGTCACCTTGCCTGGGTCAACAATTAACTCTCTCACTTCCGGCTGTGCATGCTCAGCTCAAAGGCAGGCCCTCCTGCACCCTGCCAGGGACACTCAGTGCGGCCCCAGTGCAGGGAACCAGACGAGGGTAGGCCAGGGCCGCAGAGGCACTCTCCCATTGGGCCTGTGAAGACCTGGCCGCAGCCTGCACGGACCTGGTGGCCACAGTAGCAGGGCGGCCACAGGAGCATGGCCACAGTTGGGGGGGCCATGGTGACTGTGACGCGGTCACTCATGCACTAGCACCTCTGCAAATAAATAGTCAATGGGTAGTGGAAAGTACCACAATCGGGATAGTTCGCCTGAATTTCATGTTGCAAAGATGAAGAATTTATTTTCGTTTATTTTGGGAGCAGGCCAGTGCAGGAGGGAGTATTAAGAATTCTTGCCTCAAATTCCTTTTAAAGAGTTCTATGGAAAGGTTTGGCCTCACCTGTGTTTTGAAACATGTAAAGTAGGTGAGATCACAGGAGCAAAGGCGTTTTCTGAGGCTGACTTTTTTCTCACTGGACTTAGAAAGTTCTGTGCATTAGAAACTCTGACTTTGAATTGGTGGAAATAACTTCCACCATGTAGTAGAATGGTCCGAAAAATATAATGCAGCAGTTTCAAGCTCTCTCGCTTGCTTAAGCTTCTTTAGCATAAAGCTTATCGTTGGGAGAGATGGTTAGACTTTAAATTGACAGTGCTGATTTTATATACTGGTCCGTGCACCTTCCCCTCAGGGACCGTCTCTTAAATCAAAAGGCTCATTCAGGACTGGAGTGGGGAAAAATCAGTTTTCACAGAAATTATAAAACTTGCAAATTAGCTAGAGAAGGAGGGTTATCTAACCTGTAGTTCGCAGTAAAATGTCATGTTGACAGCATGGTCATGTAGATCATCAAGCAAGAAACGCAGGCTGAATTAAGGTAGTGACGTTCAATAGAAGAAGTGGTATCAGAAAGAGCGGGGTGGAAATCATCACTGCCGACTCTAGGTGCCAACTCTTGGGCAAGTGAAGCTAAGATTCCGTTTCCTCATCTATAAAATGATATGACCTCTTTACTGTTTCGGTGACGAGATAATAGTGAAGTTATATTCCCCTTGCTGAGACCGTAACTGATATTTTAAAAGGTAACAATAACTATATATTTTGCCCAATTAATACTACTACGATATTCTACTTATGGAATATTGAGTGACTGTAAGAAATGTCGTGAGAAAACCGTGGGTCAGGGAGAAATAAGGGAAAAAAATAATTCTTACAATTCTGATGTAAGAATTTTAGAGTGCCTATCTCAATAAGCAGAAGCAAACCTGGGCAAGAATGCTACTCCAGTGTAAATATAAATATGTACATACATAAAAGCAAACAATCGGGGTTCAGTTTTGCCAGTTTTATTGAACCAATAAAATTCCTACTAATAACAATGAAATAAATTTCTGCAAGTATAAATGTGATACAGTTTAACAAAACCCATTGTTCTGTACCTATAAATAGATTTTCAAAATGTCATAAAAAGTGCAGTTATGAATTGTTAACATGTTAATACACAGTTCCTTTATTTCAAATGTTTGTCTTGACTCACTAACATTTCCTTCTGCATCTGTTCAAATAATATTACCCATCCCTCCAAAAATTTAAAAAAAAAAAGGCATTAAAGCACTAGGATACACATACACTGATCCATTCAGGTCAGCTTTAGTCAGAGTTGTAAAATCAGCAACATATGAAAAATAAAACCTAGTCATACATACAAAAAGCTTTCATGGGTTCTATAATCTCCTTAACTGCTGACTCATGTGGAGGGCATAACAGTTGAGAAGGCTTACATGGTTAACTACCTTAAACTACATCTACAGCAGGGTCTGGTTTGCCAGAACAAGTTTAAAGTGGCTGCTGTTTATCAAGTTTTCTATTTTCAGAATCGAAACTATAAATAGAAGACTGCCATTTGACAATGAAAATTGTGTAAATCCTAAATTGCATCAACGATCTATCTGATAGAAGCTTATTCTAATTGAAAACCTTATATAGTAAGAGACATATACATATAGCAGTCTTAAAGATCATCCGCCTCACATTAGTCCAAAGTCACGTGCTTCGTAAAAAAAAATTACAGTAACAAAGCACAGGACTACAAAGGCAAAAACATCACAGCTTCTG
Organism: Mormoops blainvillei; assembly: GCA_004026545.1. Taxonomy (NCBI): domain Eukaryota; kingdom Metazoa; phylum Chordata; class Mammalia; order Chiroptera; family Mormoopidae; genus Mormoops; species Mormoops blainvillei. Next base: position 87,500 of record PVJD01001309.1, read on the forward strand.
ATTACACTGAATAAAAAGTACCAAGGAACGCAAAAGATAATTCTGTATTAATACTGATGAATTAAAGAACTATAATAGACATTTCACAGCATGCTACATATATCGCTCACAACTTAAGGATAAAATGAAGTCTAAAATTGAAAGTCAAAAAGTTGGCAATCTGATTTCATGTGCAATTCAGCTACAAAGCCTTAATATGTACATTCATCATGTAGCTGCCCTGCAAAATCAGGATTTAAAAACAAGATTTCAAGTTCAAATCCTATTTCATAAGCTAAAGGATACATCCAGTTCTTCCATGACCAGAAAAGTTATTTTCAGGTTTGAAGGAGCTAATCCAAGCAGCAAGGCCATGTTCCAAGCCGACTGGACAGAGTTCTTTTTTACCTTGCTCAGACTGTGCATGTGAATGTCACTATTCCACTAGCACAAAGATGCCAACCTAGCTTGTGGTTTGCTTTCTGTGTCTACCTGATCTCAGGCTGAAAAGAGTAAATGTGAAGAGAAAGAGGAAGGGGAAAATTGTATTTTCTTTCCAGGGAAGATATATGAATGCAAAGGAAATATCTGCTTAGATACAGAGTTTGGACAAGGTTCCTTGATGAACAAGGGTACCATTTAACTCTTATCTTTTATTTTAGAGAACCAGTAAAACTCAGAAAGGAGAAAACAGCCTCAACATTACAAAGGAAACTACTTGGCTACCCAACTGATGTTTCCTTTATCCTACCTTTTGATCCTTATCAGATTTGTGAAGACATTAAGAAAGAGATGAGTGACCCATTTCATTTGGTAAGTGTCACATGCACACACCTAGCTAACCAGGACTCATGCATTCACTTCTAGGAGGTTAAATGGAGGGGTGGAAGAAAAGACTTTTTGCAGATTTACATACCAAAAGTCATATTTATCATATTTAGACTTACTAATGTCTGATATTCTCCTATGAGCTCCAAAACGGGGGTTTGTTCTAAAGGCTATTTTATAGTACGCTTTCCATTATTTCGAAAATTTCCACAAGCATTGCAAAGAATCAAATATTCTTCCTTTCCCCACCCCATCTCTCTCCTTTTCCGATTCTGTACTTCATGGTGGTGCAGCCATGGTTAATTTAAAGCTAGAAGAAATGCTTCATGAAATGACTTTAATAAAATCCATTCCTTCAGTCTCTATTACTGTCTCATTTCTTAACTAGGCATTGATTCATTCCTGGGCCCTGAAAAGCATTTACTAGACTCTGCTGTCAGGTTGGGTTGCTCATGACTGGGAGTGCAAAGCATCCAGATACCACCATTGATCATAGGAATCGATATTTTCAAACAGGGTGGTTCAATCGTCTTCAGGTCAGACAACCATCTGTAGATAAACACACCCCACAGTAGACACCGGACAAGTTTTCTTCTATGAACTATGCCGAGTTAAGCACACACTGGCTGGAGAGGAAGAACTCCTGCTTTTTCCCTCTCTGTGCGTTTCCTGTTTCTCAATGATACTATCTGGATGTTCCTAAGTGTAGCCAGGGAATAAAGACAACAAAGTCAATGCACTCTCTTTCTATCCCACAGGACATCCCCCCACCTCCATGAGAACAGGGGAGTCTAACCCAGGAAAGCTTGGTCAAATCCTTATGTAGCTAATTTTGTGGTGTTTTAAACATATGATCATATGGGCTTCTGTGCTCTAATATGGCCACCTAAACACCCTTTTTATATATCCTTGTATTAGAAGTGTGTCCTGAGGCCCAAATACCACCAAATAAAGCAAATGTCTGAAACACCACCCATTTGTATGGCAGAACTTTGCTGTTCCACTAAAGGTTATAGATCAATCTGGACTGCTGGGGAATTTTAACTTTACATTCAAATAACTTGGACTAATACCAGTATTTATTATCTAATACAGATCCAGGTTAGAATGGTAATTCAATCACTTTAAAATCCTGTTAAATGCTAAATTCTGCATGGTAGAAACAGTTCAATTTCTGTATCTGTATAAATATAAAGATTCCTACTTTGTTAGAAGGCAAAAATCTTCTGTGATTTATTTAAAATATGGAAGTAGTATTACTGAACAACAGAGAGTAAATCCATGAAAACACTGGATACTCTAAATTTATAGGCTCTCTGGGGATGAGGTAGAGGAGAGCAAGATATTTTGGCAGCTGGGAAAGGGCAGAACAGTCTGGGATGGACAGGATTACACTGGTGCTGCATAATATCTGGCAGGGCCTCTGGAGCAAAGGTTAGCCAAAACATAACAGGATCATTAGAGGGATTTAGAGGGAGTTGGGACAAAGTCATATTCTCAATGAATGGAGAAAACGGGACTCAGAGAAGAAGTAAATGCTGGTGACTATCGGCAGGTGGCTGGTGATGTTTGGTTTGGAGTGTGAAAAGGCATTCAGACCAAGATGGACTGAGTGAAGGGGAGGAGAGGGAGCGCGTGGAGGTTGAGGCACTTGGAAGAGAAAGCAGGCGGAAAGGGCGGACTGAAAGCAGGGAGGAGCTCTCGCGACAGGAAATGCTGCTTCATAGTAAGTGTACAAAGCTGAGGATGGCCACACCCTCGGACTTCTGTTCCACGTGTTTTTTGAAAATCCTTTCCTTCCTCACCAGGCTCTGCCTTGACATATCATATACCTCTACCTCTATGATCCATTTCACTCCTGCTATTTTTGTTCTAGGTCTCACCTGAGCAGACACTGCTAACTAAGCCACATTAGCATGGAAATAAGCTCCACATGAAGGGGGCATTTAAAGTTCTGTTGACTGAGATGAATACATTCATGTTACAGTACTGCTTTGAGGAAAGACTACTTATTTTGATTCTCAGTCTCCAGAGAGAGGTTATAGGGAAACATAGTTTATGATGATGGCCACCTAGAAGAGGTTCTGATTCTACAAAGTAGCTAACTTAAAACTTGATCTGAACAGTATAGCCACATGTCTCTCAGTTTGCTGTTGAATTATAGTACTAAGAAAATCTCATATACAATTTATATAACATTAGTGTTGCATAAGTTTACTCCATGCAGCAAGACCATCTATTTGCATAAAAGAAAAAGTCCTATTAGATAAAGAGTTTAAGGTCTTTCTTTCCAGAGGAATGATTTAGAATTGTCTTTAAACACAACATAAAACAAAAACCTCATTTTACTAGTACAGTGCAAATCATTTTTACAACATGCACTGAAATTTGTTTTTCTCTGATGAATTGTCCTTAGAGTTTAAAAGAATATTACCATCACATATGCATGCACTCTGCACTAAAGTGGTGAACTATTTTTAAGTATAGATCTTTCTTTGCTGATAATTTTATTTTGCTGCAGCATAAAAAAATATGATTTTGGATTAAAAATAACTCTGTAAGGTGGAAAGGAAAAAGTTGCTCTGGAATAATGTTAATTAGCTTTTAGGAGGACTGAAAAATTTCAGGGGACTATATATAACACAACTAAAATAGGGGTTCTGGTTCAAATATGATTTTGATAAAAAGCTTACATTGAGTTCTCTGTTCTAAAACAGCCCTGTGAAACTTGGCCATTATTTGGGTTTAAAGCTATAATTAAAGGCCATCTTTTTTTCTAAAAATACCCCAAATGGAGCAAAGATTCTTCCTGAGACTGAGACAAAATACTTAGTTCAAAAAGGTGAGTAAGGTAATAAGTAGTCCCGTCTCAAAAGCCTTTTTTCCTCTAAATATCATGAGTTCACCTGAGGAGGCGTAATCAGACAATTCAAGGAGGCAGCCGCCAGGCCACTCCCACAGCCAAGGGATCAGGTTAAAGAACAGATTTACTTTCAGATGGGACAGCATTTACATATTTCTAAAGGTGATCTGAGAAATTAAGAATTACAAGTGGAGCTGGAAAACCTGAATTTTCAAAGTAAATAGACATCGATCAAGCATATACATCAGTGGATGACTAATTTTAACACAATAAGCAACAAAGTTAGAGAATTCACATTCACATGTGCTTTTTTTCACGTACACTTGCACATTTAAGTTTGGCACAATGTGAGCCCAAGGTGTAGGTTAGCATCTTGTATAATCACATCATTTCACCAATTGAACCAGATAGCTCTTTTAAAAATATCACATTTTAATATAAAAAGCTATTCTATAAATTACTACATAGTAAATTCAATACTCTGAAAATGTACCACCCTGGAAAGCCGCATCAGAATTTCAAGTTTGCAGTAGATAAAGTTCACAGCAAACTCACGGTACCATGGCATTCACAGCCTGGCGTGCTGCGTCGGAGGAGGTGCTGAAGCACCTCCAGGAGTCGGTTTTTCTAGGCTGGTTCACTGAGGTTCATAAATAAACTGTTTTGTTTTTGTTTATAGTTCCAAGTCAACTGATTTTCCTGATTACTGGTGAGACAGATCAATGCTGAGCTGAAAAGAAACTCTGCTAGGAAAAAGATCTAGTAAAGGCACTAATATTTCCATAACCCAAATTCCAACTACTTAGGTTTCTGGGGTAACAAAGGAAAAAACAAAAACTAAGTGGCCATTTTAGTTACTCAAACCTTGTTTCCCCTTTTGGTCTAAAGCTCACGTGGTGTTCTCTGAGAATTTCTCCTTTTCAATATAAAAAATCATTTTCATCCTGTAACACAGGTCACCTGCACAAAAATAGAGGGCTGTTGACTGAAAGAATTCTATTAAAAAAACAAATGTCAAGAATAAAAGATATTCTCAGCTTGAAAGTTCTAAAGTTAGGGAAATTAAATGGACATTTATGTTATCATCTGGGTTTTGCCATTCTCTTACATTTTTTCTTTATAAAACATATCTATATAATGTGGTACTGAATAAAACCAACATATGGTATATCAATAAGCAAAACAGAAGAAACCTGGCATGAGTTCTTTGACTAATCTCTTTAAATAAACCACCCTGTCTTTAAAAAATTAGTAATATTTTCCCTCACATAGAAGTTTTCAAAGAAGATCCTGGAATCTAAAAATGCAGAACTTCCTTATGTTAATAGGCTTACAGTCATCTTTCTATTTTCTTATCTGGAACAAGATCTAAAAGAAAGCAACCTACTTAAAATGTACCAGAAAAGGAAGATAAATGGAAGGGGGGAAACTAACTCAACAAAACACTAGTCCACTATTCTTTCATGAGAGAGGAAAAAAAGTAAGTCCTATATAACAAGTAAGTAAATCTAAAATCTTTGTGGGAACCAACAAAAGATTTTAACTATATTATTTACTATGAAAAAAAATGGATCTTTTAAAAAATTAGCATGTTGGTGTACAATTTAAGTCACCGTTAATTACCCAAAAAGTGTTTACGCTGTGCAGTTGTGTCCTACTAGATAGTTGTCAGCATCTCTTTAGGCACTTCACTGGTTCGTTAACATAAGACAAATTAAAGCTATAAACACGTAATGTTGTGCTCTGCGAAGATAGTCTAATCAAGCAACATAAACCAATGCAAAAATGTGACTTTTTGGATGCTTACATTCTTCCCCTAAGACTTGATAATTTTAACCAGTCGTCCAAAGAGATTTTTGGGGGAAAGGGATGCTTTGGCATTATGAAAGGAACATCGTTCAACCCCAGTAAGGCAAAAGCCTTGTGTAATAAAGAAATCTGAACCAAATTTCTTTATGGCTCTGTTTTAAAGGACACTTCTGCAGTGACTAATAGGGGGACAGTTTATTTGAGTATATATATATTTTAACATATTGCACTCTTTTTGTTGTTGTTGTTCATTCACATTAATGCATAGAAACACAATGTTTACCTTTGAATAAAAAACTGTTTAACCTACTATAAGAAAAATCATGGAAAATAAGTTCTAAAAGCCTAACAGGAAAAAATATAGGTATATTAACCTTCTTCTGCTTACTGCAATATAGAAAACACTATGAGAAAAGAAAAATGTGCAAAGAAAATTTTTGGTCAGCCTCGTGTGAGTGGATACAAGTTTGTATGTGCCAACTAAATGAACTGTAAGCAGCACTGTGAGCACTGATTATTTAAGATGACTGAGGATTACTGTCAGTGATAGAAAGGGTTGTGCATAATTCCACTTTTAATATATACATCTGATAAGGAAAACTGAAACTTCTGTTTCAGAAGAGAAAGAAAATAGCTGAATTTGGCATTTCAGTAGCATGCTATTGAATCCATCATGATTAATTTCACATTAAATTATGGACAATGGCTGTATCACATTTCACGTTATTGCCAATAGCAGTAAAAAACCAAAAACAAACGAAAAAAAAAAACAAAACACCAAACAGTGCCTGACAAATAATCTCCTGGGGACACAGGTCTGTGTCCTGTGAGCAGCTTAGTTCAACAGCGCATGCTTTTCCTCTACCAGATTTAGGACACAACATGCAAAGTTGAGAATGGCCAGAGGAGGTTATTCTTTGCTGAATTCCAATATCTGAATCAACAATCGCTTGAGCAGATTGTAAGCGCTTTTCCTTATTTAACCAAAAAAAGGGGGCAGGGAAATACACAAAGACACAAACCCCAAAGCGCTGAAGTTAAGCATTAACAAACCAGGTTCATGATTTATGATCAGTTTCCAAAAAATCCAACTATAAACAATGCAAAGTAGTGCTCCGCAGTATTATTTTTGCAGTTGTTAGTAATGTTAAGCATCAAGAAAAAGAAAACACATCATTGCACATTACAGCCGCCCCCAAAAAACGGCCAAACTTTGACACAGAGAAGTAAATAATTTTTGATGCTACATCACAAACAGCTTCTGATGTATATCTTATGTGAAAAGGTCTTTACACATATATGACATTTTCCCTGGATGACGCTTCAGGTCAAGTGCCGAGTGATGGCACGAAGAGCATACAGAAGTTCAGCTTGCATCCGTGCTTCCATTAGAAGTAAATTGACGTGAACCTAGAAATGAAAATGTTATCAATTTAATGACCATTATAAACAACGGAAAAATTTTATATTTTCTTCCTATCGCAGACCTTCACAAAGGTTCTGCTTGTGTATGTAGATGTGTGTACATACACACACCCCTGGACACAGTCATGCATGTACATGATGTAACATGCAGAAAAAAAATGTTTATGAAAAACAGCTCCTGTAAGCAGTAAAGATAACCCCTAAAGTCTTAACAACTTCAATGACTCTGTTAGAATACATGTTAGGTAAAGCCAATCAAATCTTTTGGGTCATAAAATGAAACTAAATTTTATACATTACAACTTTTCTAAAAATTGTATTAATACTTTCTTCCAGTTGTAAAATTTTATATGGCTAAAAATAAGACCTGCATTTCTTATAGCCTATGCTTATTCTTTGCAAAACTTTTAAAAACATTTTTTACTGTTCAATTGAAAGGATACTAAAGTGAACATTTAAAGCTTTCAGCGATTTGTAATTAGTGTCTGGTACTCATTAGATATGCATAGCTTCCCAAGAGTCTTTTAAAAATAGCTGTGAAAAAGCACTTAACTTTTTGGGGGATACTACTTCTCAGTTGAGAGGTTAAAATGAACACTCATGTATTCTCAAAATGTATTAAAAAATGTGATACTGCATTTCAATTATTTTGGTAACTCTCTATAGGCCAGTATGTTGTTAGATATGAATCTCTTCATGAATGAAAAGAATTTCTAGTAAAACCTGTAAAGGAAGAAAATCTACTGCAAATACATAAATAGGCCATAAAGATCCATCAAGGAGAGATGCTGGGATAACATGGATATTTATTGAGTGTGTGACTGGCTCTAAGACTTTTCAAAAAAATCTGTCAGGTATTGAGGCCATAACATTCTCCGTCAAGGTCATATACTTATGTAGTGAATATCAGGACTCTAGAAGATTTTTTTGCTCTCTAGCTTAAAAACAGTGGAATAAATGGAAGATTCTTGGACTTAAAGGTCAACTGACCTCAGGTTTAAGGCCAGTTCTTACAGTGTTAGTAAAGGTCCTTAATATTTATTAATTCTTAAATGATTTCCCTATACCCAAAGAAATATTTTTATATATTTGACTCAAAGGTCCTGCATTATCTTGTCAAAATACTAAATTACCAAATTAGAATGAGAAATTATTGTTCTAATAAGTTAACTCTAAAGGCTACAGTTATAAAAAATCTCTGAATGGACAGGGGCCAAGACACAACTACACTTAATACATCTCAGTAGGTTTGATTTTCAATTAACTGTTAGAATGATAAATGGTTTTTCAAATATACTTTAAAAATATAAACATTCAGATTCAAATTTTCTTTCTTTTTTTAGGTTTTTTCCCCATTATCATTTAGTTCCCTTATATTCCCCCTCCTCCAGCAATCACCATGCTGTTGTCCATGTCCATGAGTCCTTCAAAGACCAAAGTTTGGTAAAGGCTAAACTTTTACTTTATACACCACACTAGACAAAATACATAACCAAATTTAGTTAACGTTCAATAAACCTGAATTTAAAAACGTTCTTAAAAAGATGGATAGATGATGTTGCTTCCATTTCTTCAATGGCACTAATTTATTAATATTTTGTGCATAATTTTTCATAATCATTACTTCTTATATTGAACAATCTACCTATGGTATAATGTTTAATCATGAAACACACCTTTTCTGAGTGTTTGAACTGACGCCAGTAACTGTCATACATGCGCTTGGTAGTTCTCTCAGGATAGCAGGCCACTGTCTTAATGTAAACCTTCAGGCTTCGTTCAAGTAATTGATTAACTTCTCCGTAATCATAGTCATCATACCTGTGAGTAATGACAACAGCTTGATAATGACAAAATAAAAATTTATGACTTCTAAAGTTGTATGAGAGACAATTATTATCTAGGAATTAAAGACCAAAAACTCATTAATTAATTCATCTAAAAATATTTATTGAGTGCCTATTATGTGCCATGTACTTTCTATGTATTCTTTTAAGCACTGGTGATAGACAAGTGAACAAAATAGACAAAAATCTCTGGTCTCATGGAATTTAAATTCTACTGGAGAAAAAAGGAAAATTAAAAAGATAAAAGCATAGTATATCAGATGGTGATAACTGCTGTAGAGATAAAATGAAACTGGTGGCTAGGATGAGAGGAGCTGATTTTTAGGTAGGCCAGGTAGGAAGGCTTCTCTGAGAGGCTGACATCTGAGAAATACCTAAAGAAGCAAGTATAAAGCCCTAAGTAGGAGTCAAGTGTGTCAAGAAAGGAGTAATGAACTGTGTCCAGTGCTGCTGACTCAAAGAAGATGATAACTAGAAACTGACCACCGGAATTAGCTACACAGAGGTCACCTGGCAACCTCAACGAAGCCAGTTAGCGAGGGAGGAGTAAAAGCCTGATCTGGAAGCAGATTCAAGAGAGAATGAGAGATGAGAAAATGGTGACAGTAAATGTACAAATTTTTTTCGAAGAGATTAGCTGTGCACAGAAGCAGAAAAATGAGGCAAAAGCCAGAGGGAAAAGTAGATGAAGAAAAAAATGTTTTTACGATGAGAGAAGTAACAGTAAGTTTATATACTGATGAGTAAGAGATCCAATAAGGAGAGCAGAGGTGGTCACACAGGAAAGGGAGATTGCTAGACAGAGGATCTCTAGAAGATGAGAGAATATGGGGCTCTGTGCCCGAGCGCATAGGAGCACTGACAGTTCATCCATAATAGGCGAGAGGAACCAGGGCAAATGGGCAAGGAGGCAGATATGAGGGTAAATGCGGCAGTGGGGCTTTGCGAAATGTCTGTATTTTCAGTTAATTTTTAACCCAAATGTAACACATTTAAAGCACAGTATATTGAGTATTTTCTATAAACTTTATTTGGTAGCATCCCATAGATAAATATAATCAGCGTAACATTTATTATGTATTGTCATGAATATAATAAACATTTATCACAATTGAATTAAAATCTATTGGTGTTTATTCTTCTTAATTAGGTAGGTATAATATCTGTGTTTTAAAATGTGATGATTCTGATTGGAGGAGGAACTTCCGGCCGAGATGGAGGTGTAGGTTGATACACTTTGTCTCCTTGCACAACCAAAAGGACAACAACAAATTTTAAAAATTTTAAAGCAAAAAATAACCAGAACTGCCAGAAAATTGAATTGTATGGAAGTCGACAACCACAGAGTTAAAGAAGAAACATTCATTCAGATAGGAAGGAGGGGCAGAGACAGGCGGCCAGGGCGGAGAGGACACATGAAAAGCCTGTGGCTGGCGGACTGGGGTGGGCAAGGCAACAGTGGGCAGACCAGGCAGTCCCATATTTGCGTGCAGATAAACCGGGAGGAACAGCTGGGGAGTGAGACAGATCATGCAACCCAGGGTTCCAGTGTGGGGGAAAAGAAAGCCTCAAAACCTCTACCAGTAAACACCTGTGGGAGTTGTGGCAGCAGGAGAAACTGCCAGTCTCACAGGAGGGCAAAAAAAAAAAAAAAAAAAAAAAAAAAAAAAAAAAAAAAAAAAAAAAAAAAAAAAAAAAAAAAAAAAAAAAAAAAAAAAAAGGCCCAAACAATAGAACAGATCAAAGCTCCAAAAACAGAACTAAGCAATGAAGAGATAGCCAACCTAACAGATGCAGAGTTCAAAACACTGGTAATCAGGATGCTCACAGGAATGGTTGACTATGGTTACAAATAGGAGGAAAAAGTGAAGGCTATGCAAAGTGAAATAAAGAAAAATATACAAGGAACCAACAGTGAAGAAAACTGGGACTCAAATCAACAATTTGGAACAGAAAGAAGAAATAAACATTCAACCAGAACAGAATGAAGACACACGAATTCAAAAAAAATGAGGAGAGGCTTAGGAACCTCTGGGACAACTTTAAATGTTCCAACACTCGAATCATAGGGGCACCAGAGGGAGAAGAAGAAGAGCAAGACATTGAAAACTTATTTGAAAAAATAATGAAGGAGAACTTCCCCAGTCTGGCAAAGGAAAGAGACTGCCAGGAAGCTCAGAAAGTCCCAAAGAAGTTGGACCAAAGAAAGCATACACCAAGGCACATGAGAATTACATCACCCAAGATTAAAGATAAGGAGAGAATCTTAAAAGCAGCAAGAGGAAAGGAGACAGTTACCTACAAAGGAGTTCCCATAAGACTATCAGCTGATTTCTCAAAAGAAACCTTACAGGCGAGAGGGGCTGGAAAGAAGTATTCAAAGTCATGACAGGCAAGGACCTACATCCAAGATTACTCTATCTGGCAAAGCTATCCTTTAGAATGGAAGGGCAGATAAAGTGCTTCCCAGATAAAGTTAAAGGAGTTCATCATCACCAAGCCATTATTAAATGAAATGTTAAAGGGACTTATCTAAGAAAAAGAAGATGATCAAAACTATGAACAGTAAAATGACGACAAACTCACAACTATCAACAACTGAACCTAAAAAAGACAAAAAGAAAAACAAACTAAGCAAACAGCTAGAACAGGAACAGAATCACAGAAACAGAGATCACATGGAGGGTTATCAACATGGGGCATGGGGAGGAGGGAGAATGAGGGAAAAGGTACAGGGAATAAGAACCATAAATGGTAGGTACACAATAGATGGGGGAGGTTAAGAATAGTATAGGAAATGGAGAAGCCAAAGAACTTATATGTATAACCCATGGACATGAACTGAGTGGGAGAATGCTGGTGGGAAGTGGGGTGCAGGGTGAAGGGGAATAAAGGGGAGAAAAAAGTGGGACAACTGTAATAGCATAATCAATTAAATATATTTAAAAAATAAATAAAATGTAAAGGCTATTAATTTACACTGACTGATAGTTTTGTTTCAAGGTAGGTTTTTTTTTTTTAAAGATTTTATTTATTTATTTTTAGAGAGAGGGGAAGGGAGGAAGAAAGAGAGGGAGAGAAGCATCAATGCGTGGTTGCGTCTTATGCACCCCTACTGGGGACTTGGCCAGAAATCCAGGCATGTGCCCTGACTAGGAATCAAACTGGCAACCCTATGCTTCACAGGCCGGCACTCAATCCACTGAGCCACAGCAGCCATGGTTGTTTCAGGGTTCTTATGTGAACATATGCAAGCTTTATGAGGGCAGAATCTGTCTCTAATTTTATTTATACCCTAATTACCATTCCTTCAAAACTAACTAACTAACCGGCACTTATTAAAGTGATGTAAAGAAATACAATATATGGTGTTTAACTGCTAATTCTTCCAGGAAGGATTCTCAAACTGAGTCTGATTTTATGCTATCTCCAATGATTCCTGATATTTTTTCCCTCACTAGTAAACTGTTGTACGACTATATTTACACATACATGTTAAGATTACAACAGTTAACCATAGACAACTGCTCTCCTATAAAGTGAAATTAATTTTTTTCTAATCAGAAGTCTACATGTAATATTTTTCCCCCAGAACTATATATTCCTAAACAGGATAGAAGTAAGATTCATGTCAGAATTTTCCTTTAGAAATGAATAAACTGTCTCCACAATGAACATACCTGATTCCAAACATACAGTGAACATAGTTAAATAAAGCTCTGTGCAGCATGGTTGTGTCAGCGTCCTCATGGGTGGCCATAGTGTTATAGGTGAGGCTGTAGACCATGCGAAACTTTTCATCAAGAAGATGTCCAATGTCAGAATAAAGTCTGTTCACCAGGGAGAACCCATGATTTTCCCAGGTATAGTCCTAAAAGAATAAAATGTATACAATTACAAAATGGACATTCTTCATTTAAATAAACTCTAGGTTCTTATTAACTTTAAGTACTTAAGCAAGTAAGTGAAGATATTTCAAATTTATTTCTAAGTTTGTAGCTTTACTAAGAAGGCTTCACATCAGTGCGTAGATTGGAGTGTCATGTTATTTTCTCAGTGGGGTCCAGGGTTTAGCATGTCAGTAACAAACTGACTACTTCCTGTGGTCAAGTACAATACTATGCAAACTATACCCTAATCTGGAAGGACCCCAGAAGATCGTGGACTATTCTAAGTGAGCAAACCTATTCGGTAACATGAACAGTTAGATCTGAAAGAGGTGCAAAGGAGTTTGTGTTAATTCAAATTTATACTCTCTTTAGGGGTCACATCATTATTGTGACTATATTTTTCTAAGAATGGGGAAGGAATGGCTTGTAAACCATTAGCTACTGGTTTATGATCTTATTATAAAATGTCTTTTAATAATAAATGTGATACACCACTTGATTTCTTCTGTTATGCTCCTCCTCCAAAAGTTATATGAATATTATCCAACTACAATGTAATAAAGCAAGTAACTAAATAGAGCAGTTTCCTTTTGTCTTCTAAGTGGGGAAAACATTGAAATAATAATGCGTCTATTGGGACATCGAATTAGACTAGGCTGAAAACTATATTAAATAAAAAGATTTACAGACGTTTTCAAAATTATCTACTAATTTCTTTTGAAGACAATTTATTTACATTTCAACAGTTCACAACTGAAATAACAGTATTTATTTTCTAGTTTCTCTGAAGTAAAGGAGTCTCATACCTGAGCTCGGAATGTTGGCAAATGCTCTTCTCCTCGTCTGGCAAAGTCTTCATATCCAAAACTAGGGTCTTCAATATATCGGGAGACGTCAGATGTTATAATCATGTCATCCTCAAAATCTAAGAACAATAACAAACAATCCAGTGTTAAGAAAACTGTACAAAGTTACAACAATAAAACACCTCCATTTTCCTACACTTTTTAGTTTTTCCATGGATTTCCAAAGTAACAATATGGATTACCTGGCTTCAATTCATATAAAATATCTGCTGCTGAAGTTTTGAATGCAATATCATTACCAAATACCGGCCATCTCAACATTTAACTACGGTTACTCAGTCAAAAAATTGACTAAATTGCAATAACCTAAATAATAGCAGCGCATTGAGAAAAGGAAGATGGCACAGGCCTGTGAGTATAACGCTTAAACCTTGATCACTCTGGGGATAAAGTGAGATATGGAGAAAGAGAAGAGATGTAAAGATCACTTTAAATGAGTTGAATGTTAAGACAGATTTTGTTAGAAGTAGACAGTTTCATCTGGATGTATTCACAGGGAAAAATGTTCATTTTTAGTTTACCAAGAGACATACAGGGAGAGGCACTGGGAAAGGAACACAACAGGGATGAAACTGGATTTTGGGAGCAACTCTTATTCTTAGTTGACTTGCTGCTAGTTAAATGAACAAGGTCTGTTTTGGAAAATTCATTCAGTTTTGCACCTAGGATATGTGCCTTTTCTGTGCACATGAAAATAAAAGGTATACAACATATGGAGTAAACAAATGCTAATGAGGTTATAAATGAAATAGTATCAAAGTGGCATTAAAGAAGATAGGAAGACTACAATAAGTATCTTAACACAGCTAACTTCTGCATACTTGACAATATTAAAAGTTTACCACTGAGAAATTGTAAAAACCCAATGCATGTTAATTTTTCTATTTTTAAAAAAATATTTAATCTAACTTCTAATGGGCAGGCTGATTCATATACAGGAACTTCAGATAGATGATAAACTGATTTTTAAAAATTCTCACTTGAGGACACGTTTCCATTGATTTTTAGAGAGAGAGAAAGGGAGGGAGAAAGAGAAAAACACTGACTGATGCAAGAGAGAAACACCGATCAGTAGCCTCCCTCACACATCCCAACTGGGGATCAAACTCGCAATCTATGCATGTGCCCTGACCGGGAATCAAACTGACAATCTTTTCATGCATGGAATGATGTTCCACACAACTGAGCCACACGGCCAGGGCGATAAGCTGATTTTTTTTAACCTACTATATAAACTTCATTTTTTAAGTTTTAAATCTTTTTTAAATTTTTCAGTTAAGAGCTGACATACATTATTATATTAACTTCATGTCTACACCCTAGTAATCAAACATTAAATAATTTAGTAAGCGATCATCCCAACAAATCTTTTGCCCACCTGGCCCTATTTCATAGTTATTAGAATATTACTGACTATATTCCAGATGCTGTACTTTACATTCCTATGACTATTGTGTAACAACCAATTTGTGCTTCTTAATCCCTTCACCCTTTTTACCCATCCCCCTACCCCACCTCCCATCTGACCATTGTCAAAATGTTCTCTGTAAGTCTGTTCTGTTTGGTTTATTCGTTTATTCTGTTTTTAGATTCAATTGTTGGTAGATATGTATTTATTGCCATGTTATTGTTCATATTTTTAATATTTTCTCCTTCTTAAAGAAGACCCTTTAACATTTCATATAATGCTGGTTGGGTTGTGAAGAACTCCTTTAGCGTTTTCTTGTCTGGGAAGCTTTTTAACTGCCCTTCATGTCTAAATGATCATTTTGCTAGGCAGAGTAATCTTGGTTGTAGGTCTTTGCTTTTCATCATTTTGAGTATTTCTTGCCAAACCCTTCTGGCCTGCAAAGTTTCTGTTGAAAAATCACCTGACAGTCTTATGGGAGAGCCCTGGTGGGTAACTAACTGCTTCTCTCTTGCTGCTTTTAAGATGCCTTCTTTGTGTTTAACGTTTGGCATTTTAATGATGATGTGTCTTGGTGTAGGGGCCTCTTTGGGTTCATCTTGCTTGGGACACTGTGTACTTCCTGTACTTACATGTCTATTTCCTTCACCAAGTTAGGGAAGCTTTCTGTCTTTATTTTTTCAAATAGCTTTTCAATTTCTTGCTCTCTTTTCTCCTTTGGGCACCCCCATGATGTCAATATTGGTACGTCTGAAGTTGTCCCAGAGGCTCCTTACACTCATTTGTTTTTTTTAATTCATTTTTTCTTTTGCAGTTCTGATTGGGTGTGTTTTGCTTCCTTATATTCCAAATCACTAATTTCATTCTTGGCTTCATCTACTATACTGTTGATTCCTTGTAAATTACTCTTCATTTCTGACAGGTCCTCTTTTATGCTGTTGAGGTTCACACTAAGTTCACTGAGCATCCTAATTACCAGTGTTTTGAAATCTGCATCTAGTAGATTGCTTGTCTCCATTTTGTTTAGCTCTTTTTCTGGAATTTTGTTCTGTTCTTGCATTTGGGTCATGTTTGTCTCCTCATTTGGCAGCTTCACTGTTTGTTTCTATGTATTGATATTAGTTGGAGCTGCTACATCTCCCAGGATTGGTAGAGTGGCCTAATGTATTAGGTGTTCTGTAGGGTCCAGTGGCATAGCCTTCCGGATCACCAAAGCTTGGCAATTGAGGTGTGCCCTCTGTGTGGGCTGTGTACACCCTCTCTTGCAGTTGGGTCTTGATTACTACTGGCAGATCAATGGCAGGGATTTACCCCCAGGTTGATCGGCTGCAGGGACTGGCTGCAACCACCAACCACTGACCTCAGACTGCGGGGGAGGATCAGCTGTGCAGGGGCTTACTCCACAGAGCCCGACCCACACCAGTGGGGCTCTGGTGCCCGCTGAGTCTGTCCTGAGCGTGCCACTTGTGGTTTCTGAGTGATGATGCTTCCATGTGGTCTGAGGCTGTCTACTGGCTGTGCTGGCTCTGGACCCTTGTGGGATGTATGGACTAAGGTCAGCTGCTGCCTGTGTTCTGTCTGAGGCCACCTGGCAGGAGCTACAAAGCGATCTGCAGATGGCTGCTCCTTGTGCTTGGAGGTGCCCAGGCGAGGCCACGCTGTGAACCAAGGCTGGCTGCTGCTAGTGCTGGGCCAGGGGCCACTTAGAAAGAGATATGGAACTCGCAGAGGCCAGATGCTGCTTGTTTGAGAGAGTTTAGGAAAATCTGAATTGTAAGCCAAGACACGACATTTATATAGAAAAGTCACTGGAAACACGGGTAGGCTAAAATCTGGCTGGGGCAGGGTCCCAGGGAATCACCAGGGCAGAGCAAACAATATGAGCCGGGGTGACAGAAACTAAGTTATGTTGCCCACCTGCTGGCTCTGTGAAGGGAGGGCTTAGAAAAGAAACAATGGCCTCTGCCAGCACTTCTGTCTGGGAGAAAGCTGCACCCCCCAGCTCTTGCCCTGATGCCAGACCATTCAGTTCCTCCCCATATGTCCCTGGTGCCTTTCATGCTACTGCCCGTGTTGGAGCTCAGAGCAAGTCTGAGTAAGTTCGTGCACAGGCCCTTTGAGAGGAACTGCCTGGGCCTCTAGATGTCCTTCATCTCCCTCACCCTCAATCCCCACTGGTTTTTATGGTCACTAGTTATGAGGACTTCTCTTCCTAGCACTGGAACCCCGGACTGGGGGCCCTGGTGCGGGTGGGCTGGGACCCTACACTCCTCAGGGGGGACCCCAGCAGCCAAGATATCCCTCCTGATTTTTATCTGCCACACTTGGGTGTGGGACCAGCCCATTTTGCATCTCTATCCCTCCTACCAGTCTTGATGTGCTTTCTTCTTTAAATCCCTAGTTATGTGACTTCCATTCAGCCAGATTTCAGGAGGTTCCAAATGATGGCTGTTCCATAGTTTAGTTGTAATTCTGATGTGGTTGTGGGAGGAGGTGGCATTTACCTATGCTGCCATCTTGACTGGAAGTCACAGTGCATGTTAATTTGATTTAAAGAAAATTCCCTTAACTAACTTTTTTAGGTTAGTCTTTATAATCACTTTTTCCTGACTTCTACTGCTAATAGGGAATGAACAACCTTTTTTTTTTTTACTATCTTCTGGTCTCAAAAATAAATATATTTTTCGAATTAAATACTAGCTCCCTCTATGAAAAGGACAATATTTTCTTAGTATTTTAATTAATATTAAATACATTCAATATTTAATAAACATTAAATTGTTAATAAAAATTTTATGCATAATAAAACTCTAATTCTTAACTGGACAGTGTGGATAGACTTAAAAAACAAGTGCAATTATAATAATTCATCCAAAAAACCTGGTAGACTAATAGTACCTTTACTATCTTTATTCTTTGCTAATTAATGAAAAGTCTCATAGTAAGTATTCCTTTCTCGCAAGTTTTAGCCTTTTCTTGGGTCACTAGCATGAACTAATTGGAGTGTTTAACGATGGCAAGAAAGATTAAGTATCTAGGCTACCCAAGTTAGGAAATATTTTATTAAAATTCTTACTAACTTTATTACACACAAGGAGACTGGCATTTGTTGAGTACTTACTATACATCAGGTACATGTTATGTACTTGTTATTTATTGTTTTCTTTGTTTCATGAACAGGAAAAGAAGTATCTACTTAAGAAATAAGTAAACTAGCCCTGGCTGGTGTGGCTCAGTGGATTGAGTGCTGGCCTGTGAACCTCAGAGCTGCTGGTTTGATTCCCCATTACGGCACATGCCTGGTTTGCAGTTCAGGTTCCCAGTTAAGGGCATATGTGAGGCAGCTGGTGATTCTCTCGCTCACTGATGTTTCTCTCCCTTTCTTTCTCCTTCCTTTCCTGTCTCTCTAAAAATAAATAAGCAAAATCTTAAAAAGAGAAGTAAACTAACTGTAAGTTACTAATACACTGAAAATGTGGATTAGTTTAAGATAATGTGGAAAACTTATAAACATTAAACTACAGAAACTGATCTGAAGACTTGACTTTCAGCTCTAAAGAGAAATCTCAGGCTTTCCCTAGCCTATCCCTCAACTACTGTTGTCTGTTGTATTTGGGGGTAAATAGAAACACTTTATAAATGGCATTTTCAACGCATTATCTCTCAACATTTACCAATGAGGCTATGCTTTGCTTAATTCAGTCCGCCACATAATAATCAATGGAAGTGAGGCAAAAAATGTAAAATTTAATTGCTGAGGCTGCTATGAAAGCCAGAAGTTTTGTGGAATGCAAAGTAAAATTAAACCTAGAACAGAACAGTGAGTGATAACTAAACTCTGTAAAACTGTTTGTCTCTTGAAGTGATCTTCCCCCCACACTGTACAAAGCCTGTAGTTTCATTTCCCAAATATCAATACTGGACAGACCGTTAGCTGATTCCTTTGACTTTGATGTTAATTTTTGTTTTGCTCACATACATGTTCATGTTGTCATACGACTTTTAAACACCTTTAAATAAAGAGTAAACAACCAAATAAGACAAAAGTTTATCCTATGAATACTATCCATTAATTCATTTTTAAATAGGAGTCAGGAGAGATGTTTTCTAGATAATTTTGTCTAACAAAAGAAATGTACAAAAAGGTCTATCAAACCATACATATCTTTTTCCTAAATTTATATTAAAAAGATAAAATATTAAAAAAATTAAAAATAGTACTCTGATCAACAAACCTAAAGCTCTTATTTTAATTCTACCCAAACAAATATTTCAGTCTAAGCTCAAAGGAAATTTTGAACACTGTCTGCATTCTTCTGCCCCTAAGGAGTAACTATTAACAAAATACAGAAAACATTATGTTACACTCATGAAACGCCTAACTTTAAAAATTAAAAAATAAAAGCTAGTTAACTCTGTTACTGAGCTACAGAATACCACCCCTTTATAACATTTTAACTATTTTCTTCAAAAGACTTGAAAAACTATTTGGAATCTCTACATGGAATCTGGAGTGCTTTATCAACTGGTTAAACCAAGAAGTTTTTTACAGGAAAAAAGAAATTTCTATTTCCATTTTAAAACATGGTCAATTTATAAAAATGACGCAATTAGCCACTGCACAGAGTCATTTTTCTTATGTTATCTTTGTGTGAAAAGCAAATTTAAGTACTGGGAATGTTTAAGAGTAAATAATGAAATGATTTATTTCCTCAAATGATTTACAAATGACATGGCCTCTTCTGTTAAAATTAGAACAAAATTTTTGGCTGGGGTCTAAGACTTATTTGTCAAAAATTCACTTTAGAAGCAGTAGTCCCTGCAGAAGGGTCCAAGAAGATAGAGAGACTGGGACATGGAATAGGGTTTCAGTATAAAAATAAAATATCTATACCTTTTAAGCTCTAGTGATCTTAGAGAAGTTCTTAAAAAGTAATGTCTAAAAGCAAAAGGATATTAATAACCTTAATAAAAATGTTTATATTTTAAAATATTGGTTTACCTAGAAGGTTCACCCTAGGCTATCTTTCTTTGTCCCATTTGTTCACCCCAGGTAATTTTTTGAAAAAGACTGTATTTATTTTTAGAAAGAAGGGAAGGAGGGAGAAAGAGAGGGAGAGAAACACTGATATATGAGAGAAACATCCATCAGTAGTTGTCTCTTACATGCCTGCAACCATGGACCCGCCCCAAAATCTAAGCATATGCCCTGACCAGGAATCAAACTGGTGACTTTGGTTTGCAGGACGACACCCAACCCGCTGAGGTACACCAGCCAGGGCAGTTCTCCCTGGGTGATTTTTATAATGGACTACTTAGATTTTAACCCCTAATTATATGCTGGTAACTTCTAAAACTTTATCTTGAGCTTAAGGCCCTCTCCTGATCTTGATACTACTACTCAAAGAGTGGTTTGCAGAGTAACAGCATTAGTACCCTTTGGCGCTGTGCCAGGTATGTGGCCAAGCAGATCCCTGCCCAGACTGCCTGAATCAGAATCCGCATTTCAGCCAGATTCGCCAGTGACTCACGCGCACAGTAAAGTTTGAGGAACGCTGTGTTAGACAGTTCTGACTACATGTTTTATAGACACCTCAACTCCAAAAGTCCAAACTATAGCAGTTTACGTGTCCTTTAAGGTTAGAAAGATCAGATCAACATGGGAAGACCCCTGTCTATTAAGCACTTCCTGGTCACATTACTTACCTCATGATTTATGTCCTAACAACACAACCATTTTTTCTCCTGAAGGAGCCATCCTGTTTCCTTACCATTGCGCCTCAACACAGGCCTGGATGCTGTTTATCAGCAACTCCCCTGTCCCCCAGCCACTGCCAGACACCCCTGGATTCAAGATTCAGTCTTAGCTGAGAGCCGAATGGTTGGAGAAAGTCATCCTGTAGGAACTGCCTCTGTCCATACTCCTCCCCTGTCAAGACGAGTTCAGGGCCCTTTTTTAGGTGCATATACCCTTCACTTTCTACTACGTACTTTAACTATTTCTTTCCCATTATCAGTGATGGCTCTTAGAAAGCAGAAACCATGTTTCATTTAGGCTGAAAATCTACTTATCACAGTGCTAAGACTATACAGGGCGCTGAATAAATGCTTGTAGAATGAATATTAAATAAATAACTAAAACACCAAGCTTCATTTTTGAGGGGATTTCCTATTGCTGAGAAGCTCTGAGAAACTGTTATTTAATATACTCAATTTTGTAGCTAAAAATCTTTCATAAAAAAAAGATCATCACAAGAAATGATAAGAGCAGTTATTTTTCCTGGTTGATATAATGTTTAAAGCTAACAGACAAGTGATAGCCAAATCAATTACTCTCAGAATGGATTAAACTGATGGGCCTTAAGACCAGTTATTTTGAAGCTTTTAAGCCAAAATGTAACTCGATTTTAAAAATAAATGTTATAGCCAGTCAAGATGGCAGCATAGGTAAACACAGCTCAGATCCTCACCAACCACATCACAATTACAGCTAAACTACAGAACAACGATCATTCAGAACCATCAGAAACTGAGCTGAATGTAACTCCTATAACTACCAAATTAAAGCAGAAACCACAAGACTAGTAGGAGGGGTGGAGATGCAGAACAGGCCAGTCTTACACTCACACGTGGCAAATAAAAATCAAGAAGAGTATCTCAGGGGTGAGGAGTTCCAGCTCCACACCAGGCCCCCTAGTCCAGGTCTAGCGCCAGGAAGATAAGTCCCATAACTTCTGGCTGTAAAAACCAGCAGGGATTGAGACTGTGAAAGACAGAAACTGCTGAAATCCCAGGTAGTTCCTCCTAAAGGGCCCATGCACAGATTTACTTGGATTTACACCCTCTGAGCTCAAGTGCCAGGGCAGCAGATTGAAAGAAATTAGAGACATATGGGGAGTAACTGAATTATCTGGCATCAGGGCAAGAGCTGGGCGACTTTATCCCACACAGAAAAGCTGGCAGAGGTCATTGTTCCTTTTCTGGGCCCTCACAGCACAGAGCCACGTGCCAGCAGGCAGGTGCCATATCTGAGACTCCATCCATCTAGCCCACAGTTTGCTCCACCCTAGTGAATGCCTGAGGATCAGCCCCACCCAACAATGAGGCCCACCTAAGCTATTTCCAATGGCTTTTACATATGAATGGCTTGTGGACCATGCTTCGGATTTTCCTTTATTCTCTCAAAAAAGCTTCAGTGAGCCTCATACCTCTTGTTAAGCTGCCACAAGCCCAGCACTAGTAGCAGGTGGTCTTGGTTCACAACCTGGCCTCTAATAGGCAACTCCAAGCCCAGCACAAGTAGCAGCCATCAGTAGATCACTTTGAGTCTAATGCTGCGTGACCCTGGACAGAACACAGACGGTGGATGACCTTGGATATACCAAGAGCAATCAAAGCTCAACTATAAGAGGAGGGTGTACATAGCCTACATAGTGGATGCACCTTGAGTACCCAGCTAGGATAACAGGGAAGGCTGTGCCACTGGACCCTACAGGGCACCTACTACATTAAGCCACTCTATCAATCCTGGGAGGCATTGTAGCTCTACCTAATACATAAAAACAAACAGGAGACTGCCAAAATGAGGAAACAAAGAAAGGGCTCAAATGAAAGAACAGAACGGAACTCCAGAAAAAGAACTAAACAAAATGGAGACTAGCAATCTATCAGATACAGAGTTCAAAACACTGGTTACAAGAATGGTCAAGGAACTTAGTGAGGACTTCAATAGCATAAAAAAAAAGATCTAGTCAGAAATGAAGAATACACTAATTGAAATAAAGAATACTAATTTATAGGGAATTGACAACAGAGTGGATGAACCTGAGAATCAAATCAGCAATTTGGAACATAATAAAGCAAAAAACAATCAAACAGAACAGCTTGGGAGGAGGCGGTAGGAGGATATAAGGGAACCAAATGGTAATAAAAATAAATAAATAAAGATTTAAAAAAAAAAAAGGAGTAAGAGCAAGAAGAAAAATAAGTCCAAAAAAAAGGATTGTGTAAAGAGCCTCTGGGACAACTTCAAGCTTCAACATTCACACCATAGGATTGCCAGAGAGAGAAAAAGAAAGAGCAAGAAATTGGAAACCTATTTGAAAAAATGAAAGAAAACATCCCTAACTTGGTGAAGGAAATAGACATACAAGTCCAGGAAGCACAAAGAGTTCCAAACAAGATGAACCCAAAGAGGCCCACACCAAGACACATCATCATTAAAATGCCATACGTTAAACACAAAGAGGGACTCTTAAAAGCAGCAAGAGACAAGCAGTTAGTTACCCACTAGGGCTCTCCCATAAGACTGTCAGGTGATTTTTCAACAGAAACTTTGCAGGTCAGAAGGGATTGGCAAGAAACATTCCAATATTCAATATTCAGTGAGGAAAAGAAAGGACCTACAACTATAATTACTCTACCCAGGAAAGTGATCATCTAGACATGAAGGGTAGTTAAAAAGCTTCCAAGATAAGAGAAAGCTAAAGGAGTCTGTCACATCCAAACCAGTATTATATGAAATGTTAAAGGGTCTTCTTTAAGAAGGAGAAAAGATTAAAAATATGAACAATAAAATGGTAATAAATATCAACAACTGAATCTAAAAAAACAAAATAAGCAGCACAGAAACAGAATCATTAAATGAATAAATAAATAAATGTTATATAGGTTAAAGACTTTGAAAGGTTTAAGCTTTTATTAGATCTGTACTATTTTAATAACATTTACTATGTGGTATTCAATAGTCATAACTGAAAAGCTCTTCTCCTATTTCAAAATCTCTTAAGAGTATTAAATAAAAATGTGCTTTTAAGACTATAGTAAGGAAAGCTAGTTTTAAATATGGAATAAATTCCTCTAAATTCAATCTAAGCAAATGACCCAAATAATACATTTTTATAAAATTCCAAAGATTTCTCCAAAGAAATGCAAATGCTAGTGCAATGTAATTTTAGAACTAATCTGGAAAAGTGGCAGTGTGAGAACAGTCCTCCTACACACTCTCCACCCACAAAGGAGGCAAAGATATTTTTAAAAAACTCTATCTATTGAAACAGGATTTCACTTATTTAAAAATCACAAAGGTAGGATGAATTTTATATTTCTATCTAACTTTAGAAGCAACTGGTCTGCTTTGAATAACATTTTATTCAGGATAGAGTATGGACTACAAAGTTGGAAGTTCCTCCTAACTGGATCTGAAATATATTCAAAGATGTACCAACACAAAGAGAAAGCAATAGCATCAGGTATACCACCTACAACATACAGAAGGAGAATGAAATAAAAGGAACATGGTAGCAGAATCATTTTTACATATCCACACTGAAAATACTGAAGGTGATCTGTCAGGGTTCCAATAACAACTAAAAGTGGGCACCTGAATGAGGAAATGAATGAAAAGTGTCTCCAGAGACAACGAAAAGACTTTCTTTCTTCTCCTCAAAACGAGTGGTCATTTCTTCCTGAGATGTGTCTTCATCTTCCCTTTCTTCTTGAAGCCTTTTCATTCTGTCCATTAAGGCCTCCAGCTCGCTTAGAGAATCTACAATCTGAAGTCAGGTAAGATAATGTTGGTGTTATTAACACTGAAAATTAGGCTTGTAAACATCTCTGCCTCCCAATGTCACCTTCTTATGCACAGTGGCATGAGCACTGTTATTAAGTTC
Organism: Mormoops blainvillei; assembly: GCA_004026545.1. Lineage (NCBI taxonomy): Eukaryota > Metazoa > Chordata > Mammalia > Chiroptera > Mormoopidae > Mormoops > Mormoops blainvillei. The sequence continues at coordinate 112,086 of PVJD01001309.1, forward strand.
CTAAGTGGAATTTTTGACTGAGTCCAAAGAATATCATATGACAGATTCACACATTTTCCGAAGTATGATAGTTTTGCTTCAGTTATACATATACGAAGGTTATAAGTATAGATATATTTAATCTAGAATTCTAGTGTTTAGTATTTATTAAATTATATTATGGTTTATTTAAAAAAATGAAGCAGCTTCAAATTTTTAAAATTTTGCTGTTGTCAGATATATTCTCTATTGGTTGTTCCAGCATCTTATAGACCAGATATATTGTACTGTTTCAGTCTTTATGATTTGTAACAATATCAATCTGCTGTAAAAGCCTCTTTAAGACAATTCAGAACTTCAGGTACAGGTTAAATTTTTATAGTAACAAAAATTATGCTAAAATATCTCAGGTGTATATATACTGTTTAATCAGAGAATAGTCCTCTCTAGACATTTTTAATGTTAGGAAGTTTAAAGGCAAAACAGTAAAGAGAGTAAGAAAACTGACCCCAAAGTTGTTGCCTGTAAGAGATGCATTCTCTATATTGTTGTCATTAGCAAGGTCACAGACGCAGAAATTGTTGACTGATATCAGCCTGAATCCATTGGAGATTTCTGGACCTCTCTCTGGGTTGATGCCGCTACCAAAGACAAAGCTTGCCAAAGCATGAAAATGTGCCAGTAGGACCACAGCATGTACCAGTTCAGGCAGAGACCAATTATTTTCTCCAGTTTTGACAAGTTTCTGAAACAAAAAAGCAAATCAGAGTGAAAAATGAAAATCAAACGATGCCACAAAGCAATTTTAGACAGCATGGAAAATCTACCAAATTTTATTTGTGTTAATTTATAGTAATAAAACTTAAAACTTTCTTCTAAAAATGTTGAGGAGACATTTTGTTGGGTGCTGAACACACAACACAGTGTACAGAAGATGTACTGTACAATTGTGCATGTGAAGCCTGTCTAGTTTTATTGTCCAGTGAAAAGTCAATAAATTCAATGAAAAGGAAAAAATATTTCATATATTAAAGATATGGCTTTGGTCAAACAATATTATATTACAACTATCAAACCTAACAATGTAATTTTATTGCAGTTTTTTCTAAATTCATATACAGTATATATGTGATAGAACAACTGGTTCCAAAGCAGTTTTCCATATTATGTTATTTTAATAAAGTATTTCAGAGAATCTAAGAACATTACATGTAGAATGGGCTTTAAAGATTACCTGGCACAACCATTCATTTTAAAGTTTTAAGGTAGAGACTCTACCTTAAAAAAAGTCACATAAAAATCCAATTCAGTAAGTCAATACTGTTAACTTTTAAATATCTTTTCTGTTGGAGACAGATCCTAGAGCAGATGGTAGGAAGTGTAGAATACTATCTCACATCTGAATAAAAACTAAAAATTTCAAAGCATTTTTTTATATGCTACTGGACTTGAAATGAAATGCCAGCGGAATGATGGAATCACAAGTGAAGCCATTAAAAACAGTAATCTTTTCATTTTCATTTTTCCCAAGAGCCAACTCCATCTATTAACCCATCAGGGATTCTTTCCCATCAGTGTTTGTTCTCTTCTCTCTCTGTCTGTCTCTCTCTCTTTGTCCGTGTGTGTGTGTGCGTGTGTGTGTGTGTGTTTGTGTGTGTCCTGCTACTCCCTGCAAATCTAAACTTTTCATTTGGCTCACTTCATGGCTAAAACCAAAGCCAAAAAACTGTTTTTATTTTACTCTCCATCATTTAACTATGTGCGTGCGCACACACACATACACAATTTATTACCAAAAGTTCAGGAAAAAAGAAAAAATCAATCATATTCTACTACCTTAATACAACTTTTTCACTTCTTTTATTTTTATAAATATAATTATGTAATCAGAGTATACATCTATTTTTTTCTGCTTTTCAAACACCATTTTTTGACTTGTTCATTTCTCTAAGGTTACAATTTGATATTAATATTTAAGCCTGGGGTATATTTTCCATGAACGGACGTACAGAACTGCTCCTCTATTCCTTTACTGTCGGACATGCAAATTGCCTCAGAATTTTTTTTGTTTATTTCCTACCATAAATAGAATCATCGTGCTATAGCTTTGCTCATATTTTAGACATAATTCCTGAAAGGATTTTTGGGGCAAAGGGTATTAATATTTTTATGACTTGATAATATTGCCAAAGAGCTTTCTAAAGGGATTGGTAGAATTTGCAATGCTTTTGCCAGTCATTCCAGGGTTACCATTAAACAAAAGCACAGCCAATATACATCATTTCAAATTTCTCACCTCATATTTATTTCCTGTTTTATTTCTTATAATCTGTTTTCTTTTTCAAAACAATTCCTGAAGCTACACCTATTTATTTTTCCTATGGAGAGTACTTACCACCCTATGTGATCTCTGCAGAATTTTCATTTTCCTCACTTCTTTCTTGAAATCAATCTCCCCTGACTTCAGCAATTTCATTTTCTTTTTTTAAACCCTCTCTACCCTGACATGGATTTTTTTTCTCTCCCTACTTGCCTCCACAATGTTGGCTTGCTCCACTCTATTCACGATCTTCGTTCCTTGTACAATTTCTCCCTGGATGGATCACTCATTCCTTCAACCTGACCTCTGCTTATCTGTAAAAAAACTATCCAATTTTATTTCTACTCTACCCTTCATTCTGAGCTACAGTCCTGTAGTTTCTCCAGTAACTGAACATCAGTGTATGGATGTCAGTCTTCTGTTCTCAGGCCTGTGTATGATCTCCTGCTCATGGCATTGCTTTCTTCCCAGTCAGGAAGGTACAGAACTCTTAAAACAATTCTCCTGCCCACCCTTTTTCTCTATCCTTACATTCTGCCTGTCACCAAGTCCTGCATATTCTTATGCAGAATGATTACATACAGACTATCTGATCCCTCTTCTTCAACTCCCCATGGTTAAAAAAAAACAAAAATCACCTCTCAGGTGGATTACTGCAAGTGTTTTATGAATGGCTTCCCTGCTTCTAGTCTGTGTCATATGTACTTATCTTCTGCATCAACAAACATGCTCATATTACAACTGAGCTCAAAACCTTTAATGATTCCTGGTTCTGTATCATAGTGATCTGTAAGTTCTTCTGAGCACAGGTATTTCTGACAGTAACATTTGGGGGACCACCCCTGATAGTATATACATTTATTTATAAATTAATATATACTTATAAAATTTTATATAGGCTAGTTATATATATGTACTATAATACTATTATTATAAAACAGAAAATATAAAAGAATGGCATAAGAATAAACGCACACCTTTTCCCACAGTCTGAAGGACTGCCTTGTGTACCCTGTGAGGTACCTAACACAGCTCTGGAGACCGTAACTTTGTGAGCATGAAACACAAGTGCAGTATTGGGTCATACAATATTATCCCAATTTTTTCCATTTCCTATCTCTGCCTTATATAAGCATTCCTCCACTTCAGTAACCTCAAGCTATTAGCTACTTTTCCAACATACTATAATATTTCATACTCTCTGACTGAAATGTCCTCTTCTACTTGAAAACTCCCACCAATTCATGACCTTCCTCAAATGAACCTCTTTTGTGAAACCTCCTGATCCCATTCTCTTTACTCACACATTCATACACCGTTGTGCTGTGACTATTGTCATTACCTCCTTGTCTTTCCTCCTCTAGACTCCAAGCCTGCCCTGGGGCAGTAGCTATCTTTTTAGATCCACCAAAGTTTGAGACATAAAGTAATTAACATGTGACACAAAAGTAACGAGTAATTACCAAACCAGACATAAACATCAGGATAGCATTGTTCTTCACGGATCCCCAAATAGAGAATTAAAATCTGAGCATATACAGATTGACAAAAGCTAAGTTTGGTTTAACTGGGCAAATAACTAACAAAAATAAGAGGACTGGGAAAAAAAAGGACATCTCAATGCATTAGAAGGAGAGATTTTGAATACCTAAGGCTTGTATATAATCATTCAGATGGCAGCTCCTATTTATTAGTTACCAAGCGCCATGCACAGTTTTAAGGGTATTATAAAACCACCTTACCCTGTAGGCCTTTGATGGAAGCCCTTCTGAAGTGCAAGTGCTTTAGTCCATCCTGACTCCATTTCTTGCCTGAGCTCTAGCTTCTAGAGGCATTTAAGCATTTGCAAATCCGCTGGCAAATTACGTTTTACTTGCAAAATCATTTTGTGGAAATCTTAAAATTATGGAAATATTAGAGCCAGAAAAGAGCTTAGAACTTATTTAATCTAGGTCCCTTATTTTATAGCAGGGGAACTACTGAGCCCACAGAAGTTAACTTCCTGAAGGTCACAAATTTGTGAGTAACAGGGACTAGAATCCAGGTATTTTATCATCTTATCACACTCTTATCAAAGAGTGTATTCTCTTTCTTTTACCCACTACTTGAAAACAGAAATCATCTCTTCTCATTGCTACTCACTAAAGCACTTGTTCAAGTTAATTATTGATTACTTAAAGAATTTACTCTTAAATTAAACTCACTGACTTTCTTATTTTTTCTGCATATATTAATATACTATTTTATTTTCAAGTTCTTAATATGTAAGTTTTTAACATTAAATCTTAAGCAAAATATTTAACTGAAAAACTAATTCTTAGTTAGAATCATTAGTAAATATCTTTTTTATTTCAAAGAAACACTCAGTACCTGAATGTGTTCTTTCGTGATCAGCCAGGGTCGGTGTGCTAGCAGCTTATTTATTTCATTAAGATTTTTCAGTCTTTGTGGTACATATTCCAAACCATTCAACCACTCAGCAATACCTCCTGTCTTCAGAAATTCATCCACATGCATGTTTATTAAGTAAGAACACTGATGTCTAGCTGCAGCCTAAAACATAAAGAGTTACTTGATAAAACAATTATTGCTAAACAAAAATATAGATGGAATTTATAATTTTTATAGTGAAGAATTCTTTTCTTATCAAATCCTCCTCCTTCTAAAACTCCCATCACAATGATGCCATAGATTCTCGAATCAATACATGAAGCTGACACTCGTACAAAGGCACATAAAGTATCACATGAAACCAATTACTTCTCAGAAGTTGGTACCAGTCAACTTAGAAGCCACTTTCTTGTTTTGTTAAGAAAATACGTGTCTGTTTCATTATGGTAAATTGTATCAACTGTATTCTATTTAAAACAATAAAATCTCATTAAAACTGGTATTCTACACCAATTCAAAATGCATGCTCATTTGGGTAATTCTCTTACACTCTATGCAAGAGAGTTGTACATAGTGTAACAACGATGTACAGTTAACATAACTATAACTGCAGTCTTACCTATGCACATTACTCTACGGAGAAGGAACTGAAGATCACTGACTCCTTCCTATGGAGTCAAAATCCACCTTGATACTGACAATTTGGTAAATCTATACAAAGCAAACTTTTCACTGCTCTTTTCCTCAGGGCTTCTTCTCAGTAAAATAGCATTGTTTTATTCTTCCTATTTTCTATATTTTGTTTCTTCTTAGTTTATGACCATTCTAGGTTTGGTTTCAGCCTTACTTGCATCAAAACCTTAAGCTAAAATTATTTTCTTAGTCAAGCTCATCATTCAACAGAACAGAATGCTGCCCTTTTTTGTGCTTGTTTAAAACTTTAGTGAGAGCATAAACAAGATAATCAAATGAAACTTAGTAAAACTAATCTGCTAACTCCTGGTTAACTCTACTAGCTCTGTCAGCCCATGTGGTCTAAATCTTGAAATATATAGTGCTGGCATCATGTTCTCATTCCTCTTTTTCTCCGGTAACAGTTCAACTGTGGCACTGGTCCTTTCTACCCTTCTCACTCCCGCTGCCTATCGTCCCAATTTATAATTTTCTCTCCCCTCCCCAAACATTAACTAGTTAACTAGTACCAAGTACTATACTTAAAAGTATAACAATTCGTTTAAGACTTCTTCTCTTATCCAGAGTCTCCACTCGTGCTGACTGATACTTTCCTCTTAGGCCCAAAACAGTAATTATTTTCATGTATAAAATACTAAATAAAATGTCACAAACTCTTTTATATTAATAATAAAAGCAAGATACCAAAAGCAAAAACAAAAATTGTAGGACATTTCTTTGGCCCACTACGTGCACCTTTAATCACAAGAGATTAAATATGGACAATGATTTCAGTAAAAATTAAAAGAGAAATTTTCTGTACATTAAGTGGCTTAGAGCACTAAGGATGCACCCAAGTGATCTGATATCCAAAAGGCCACAGCCTTCTTCAATTTTTAGGTCCTTAAAATTGTACTTAACTCTACACACCCACAAACACAATACTAAAGGGAGAAGGAATAATAAGTGAGCATGGGGTCACCATTATTGCGATGTAGTGCCTGTGTGACAGAGGAAGGGGGCCGTCCATGCGCAGCATGTAGAACTGGCTCCGCAGGAAAGACTCCAGGTACTGAGTGTGCAGGCTCATGACCTGGGTGATGTTGTCCAGACGACCGGATGTAGAGTATTCTTCCACAAGAAAGTTAGTACGTTCATCCACTGTGTTTGCTTGGATAACCTTCCAACCAACAAACCCAAAACAAGATAATTATTGAGAAGTAAACATATCCTTGGTTTACATAAATTATGCCACTTTTGAAGCAAATGAATGTTCTTTTCATATTAACAGACACTGGAATTACACAGTTGCTCATATGGGAAACAGAAGTAAAAAAGAAAGCATCACTCATTTTTGGCTCTGGTACCACAATTTATTAAACAACAAATGTCAAATTATCAAATATTATACACACAGCTATGAAATTGGAGGGGAAACGCTTCCATCTGCTTTGCCAGGAACATAAGGCAAATTTTTCAGGGCCCACTTGCATGGCCATTGTCAAACCAATTTCTGGAGAGGCAAAAGCAGTGGCATGTGATTACATACATTTATAATTTTATCTCAACAGCCTATGAAGATGTTTAATCACATTATTTTTAAACAAATATTTTCGGTCTCATCCTTTGCTTGTTTTTGTTACTCAACATTAAAAAGAGGCCTTCTGAAGTCTTTCTAGGAACAAAGGAAAATATGATAGTTTGTAGTAATGTGTTAATTTAAAAATCAGTAACACTAGAATACTGTAATTCCTATTTTGAGCCTATCATGTTAATTATAAAAACAAGGTAAAGTTATTAAAATGGACATCCTCCATTCTAGGGACTCAATAGAGCTTACTCAAAAACAGGTTATTTATATATAGTTTCATGCACAATGACAGCGTGGGCATCACACCAATAACTGGCTCGGAAGGTGTAAAGAGCTTGTTAGCACCTTGTAGAAGAACCCAGCTCTGTGGGAATGAACAGACATGAGATGCATATTTCCAGTACTGGTTCATTATTTATTGACATTTTAGAGTTCTAGGCTTAAGAAGAATGTATTCCTCATATTACATTCAAGATTAAATTTAAGCTCATGCACCGAGTTATTAGCACAGCCTGATTTACAATCCGGATCTCCTAAAGGCCAGACAAAATGGTCTCTCCAAGGGTCCACACTGTTGGTAAGAAGCTCTGTTAACTCTGCAGGGCTGGCTCCACAGTCTCGTCTTAAGATAAGTTACACAAAAGGCCCTACTGACTGCAAAAAATTTAATCCCACAGAAAATAATAATATTTGAAAAGGAAATGTTAATTATAATGGTGCAAAAAAGCAATTTCACTTTAGTTCACTATAAAGCCAGATATATGTTCATTTACTCATTTTCCCCATTTTGTCAACCAGAGGGACCACGATTGTTAAAAATATAATAGGATCTAGATAAACTACATATAATTAGGGACAGGATATTTGTTGTTTTTGTTTTGTTCTGTTTTCCCCAGCAGAAGTTTCTTCTGTTTAACTAATGCCTAACATACATTAATAAATGATTCATATGATGCAACAGATCCTGAAAACAGTGGTGGCTTAGGCAAATCAGACTATCTTCAAATATATACTGTGAAAATGATAGTATCAGGAAGTCTATATATATTTATATATTTTTATTTATATATTTATATATATAAATTTATACAGGTTCTGGCAGAAGTAACGCCTGCTTAAGTGTGGTTGGTAGTGTAATAATATGCATGTTATAATTTATAGTTTATATTTGAATGTTTCACCTAAAATGTCATACAGTGTGCTTGAGTGTGATAGTTATGTTACAGAATTACATGCCTATGATTTTGTAATTATAAAAAGGGGTGTTATTTGTGCCAGACCATATATATATATCTATCTATATATATACATGGCAATCACTCTGCTAAGTGCAGCCCCTATGCTGTAAGAGCGAAATAGGCGCTAGCATAGCCTCAGAGGTGCCTAATGCTTGGTCATCACGTAGAGCAGCTACAGTCTGCTGAGCTCCAAAATATTACTGTTAACTTTTATTGAATATTTTCATTTAAAAGGCAAGGTCATGAGAAAAGTGAAACGAAGGTAAAGGAACCACTGACTTTGGCAATAGCCAGGCATGTCTTATTTGAATGCTGCTCATCCTTTCTAAGACAATGCCTGGCACATAATAGATATTCTATAAATATCTGTTGACTAATTTCAGAACAGTTTGGGGATAGTGCTGGTGCTTTAAGATAAATGCTATTTTGGCAATATATTGTGAAATCAGTATATGTAACCATATTCAATATGAGTCAATAACTCCTTGAAGCAGAGAAAAATTCATTAATTAGTGGTTCCCAAACTTTTCTTAGCCCATGTTTATCGGGAGAGGCATCTAGGAATCGAGAAGGTCCTGCACTTTGCTGCACACAGAGATGTGTACCCACACGACAGGCACAAATCTTGTACTGATCTTAATCTCCTTTGTGTCATTTTACAACCTTTTTTTCTTGCACTCACCACCTTGACTTCCCACCCCCACCCACGGTACAGGCTGTATCAGAGATTCTAAACCATTCTATGCAGTCAAGACTTAGAGCCAAATGGAAAGAATAACTACTAGTGATGTAATACCACATTTTGTTTAATAACAGGTTTAATAAGGAAACAACAGGTTTAGTTGGGAAACTTTCATTTCAAAATTATCTTTTCTTAACATTTAATAACCTATAATCACCATGAAACTGTGGCCATTTTAAAACCTAAAAACCTTCAGGTTAATATTAAATTTTATTACTATTAGGAGCTTTGCTCAGAAAAGTTATATTTGAAATCAAATATGCTGAAATGTATGTTTCTTATCCTGCAGTACTACCTAACCATGATTTTATGCAGATTATTGTACACACAATCTTTTTAGTGAAGTTGAAAAGAAAATATCTTTGTGGTTTTTCTGACACATAAATAAGAAACAAGAGCAAAACACATGTTTACTTCCATATTAAAACTAAAGATATTCTTTGATACAATTATTATTTATCACTCTTCTATGTATTATAAGACAGATAAACTTACTTCCTTCTCTGGAATAAAGGCACTTGGTCCTCTTGTCAAGGGTTGAGACACTCTGATTTTTTTATCCTGTTTTTAAAAGAAAAGTTGTATGTATTAATGATGACTTTCTAAGACAGAGTTAAATTGGTACAAATTTATTGCTAAAGTACTAAAATAAACAGATTTATGTAAAATCAGAGTAAGTGTTAGGTCTCAAATACAGGAAAACCCACAGAGCCATTGCATGAAGAAGATAATGGGGCAAACTCCTACCACAGTGCTGGGGACACAGTAGGCTCCTAAAAGGTCACTTCCTCTGTCATATTCTAAAGCACTATAGATTTTTAGCCCATAGTTGACACAACTGAAAACTACCAACCTCCATAATAAAATCCTATCTAATAGCATACTAGTATACTGTTAGACCTCAAATTGAAAACTAAAGGAAAGGTTAAATTCAAAGAACCAAATTATAGGCAACTTCCTAAAGCCATGACCTGACCTTTCTTTCCCCTTTTTTAAGGAATAACTATATTAAATATAAAGTTTTGAAACTTTAAGAAAAATGTAAAACTTGGAGAAATAGAAGTTAATTTAACCTAAGAAATGGAAGAATGCAGTAATGCTTATTGTTACACTTGCTATTCTATTTAGAATTAACAACTGGTAGACTGCCAATGGTATGTCAATCTGTTAGATTTTTTTATGTTATAAATTTTTTTGATAATTTTAATTAAAAAATATTTTGAGTCCTGGCATGGTAGCTAAAGTTGGTTAGAGTGTCATCCCAATACGCTAAGTTTCAAGGTTTGATCCCTGGTCAGGGCAAGTACAGGAATCAACCAATGAATGCATCAATAAGTGGGACAACAAATCAGTGTTTCTTTCACTCCCTCTCTCTCTCTCAAATCAATAAATTAAAAAAATATTTCAGTGTCCCATTTAAGTGTGACTACCTACAAGCCACAGAATTCCAATCAGGGAGTAACTCCCTTCTCTGTTGGCATGTTGAACAGGAACAGTTAGAAGGAGGCTCTCAGGCTTTGAAGTCCTTCTTAGCAAGAAGAGACAGGAGAAATAGCCACTTAATTTTCTATAATGAAAGTAATTATTTTAAAGTTCTGAAAAAGCCCTCTAAAACCATAACATAAAAACATGGACTATGCCATGGTTTATAAAGATTCTAAATATTGAGTGGGAATTAAAAAGCACGGGAACACATGTCTACTAGAAAATAGTGTATTAAGCTTTAGGTGCCACCGAGCCCCCCTTGGGAAGCTTTTAAACTAGGGAGGTAGCCCTAGGTGGTTCTGTATCTGAGGATGGCAGTAACTCACATGACTTTGTCTTCTGGCCACAGCTGACTAGACCAGTGATTTTTAACCTTTTTCATCTCATGGTACACAAAAAGCTAATTCAGTGGTACACCAAAAAAAAAAAAATACTGTTTTTTTGCTGATCTGACCTCCAAAAAAAGTATAATTTTGATTCATTCACACCAATGACTACTGCTGTTGGCTGCTGTCATTTTATTTGACAATATCAAAGAAAAGAGGTCTGTACCCCTGACTAGATAGTCAGATATTTCATGTTTTAAAAACTCTTGCAGCACACCGGTTGAAAATCACTGATCTAGACCAATAAATACAGAAGCTGATCTGCAGCCCGTGGGTGCCCTGATGAAAAAGTTCCACCTAAGTGGAGTTGAACGTAATTAGCTGGACCAGTAAGATTCTAGAATACTAGCAGTAATAAGAGTACTGGAGTTGTACGAAAGTAATGTAACTCAATGGAGAGGAGAGAAAATAGCACTCAGAAGCAGGAGCAGAGAGAAAACAATGAAGCACCAGAGTAAGTATCGACAGACGCCTGCTTCTAAGGGGAAAGCCACTGGAGTGTCTACGGATTCGCTAAAGTCAAGTCTAATCATAGCTCTCTCCTCTCCCTTCCTCCCTCCTTTCCTCATCTTTCTTTTTCTCTGCACAAAGTAACTGAGTCTTTTTGTTCCTTAAAAAGAACCTACCAAACACAAAATAGTTGCTTAAATCCCTTACTTTATTAGTAAGCAGTCACAAAACAGATTGGCAAAAGTAGGCAGGCAGGCATTTAATGAGTTTTTGAGAGCCTGCTCAGGTTGCTGGTAGACACTGGATACTGCATGAACAAAACGGATATCGTCCCTGCCCTTATAAGCCTGGCACAAAATCACCTTTTATTTTCACGGTTCTATGGAAATAAATATATTAAATAATGATAATCTTAAATTGCTGAATTTTCACAAAGAACTAGGCACCTGGGTTATATTTATAAAGTGATAACAAATAAATCTAATTTACTGGTCAAGCACACTAGAGGACTCCATGTAAAAATAAGTAATTTCAAATTTCTAATATTGGTATTTCTTGACTACATCAACCATGAATCTAGATTTACACAGAAAAAATAATTTAAAAGAAAATAACAGATTTCTTCCCCTTTGCTATTATCTATGTTACAGAAAGTAAAATTTTAAATACTCTCTATAAAATATAGTCTAATGCATGATTACCTGAAAAGCAAGCCCTTTAAAACTGATCATTTCAAATGAACAAAGCAGAGAAACTGACTGTGAGGTCAAATCACAGGTTTGAAGAAAAAAATGCCACTAGAGGGATAAGTGGGATCTTTTAAATTGTATTTATAAAAATACATTAAATTCATAGAAAATACAGGGAGACAAAAATGAAAGGGTACAAAGGGAATCTGGGGATGCAGAGTGACTTATCACTAAGATTATTTGTGTATAAAAATCACTATTTGACATATTTATCAACTGAATTTACTTTTAAATGGTTGAAACTGTTACATTGCTTACCAAAATATTTTCTGGAATAGGAGATGGTTAAATCTGAAATACATTCTCACTACAAAATGAACTGCATATCACTGTACTTAAAAGAATGTAACATCTCTTAGCTTTAACCAATTGACAGCAACTGAAACTCAGTTTCATTTGTGTCAACATTCATTTATTCAGCACATGTTTATTGAACATTTACACTGTAGTAGGCACAGTGTGTCTTAGGACACAAAGAATTGTCAGACTGGCAGAACTGCATACCACTCACTGTATACAGCCTATAGTAATCGCAGAGCAGATGCATACACAAAGTGATGTGGAAAGATACCATTTTAGCCATTACAATTTACTTCGTTATTTCCCTACTGTTGAACATTAAAGTTGTGTACAGTTTTCACTATGATAAATAATGCTGAGTTGAATATCTTTTTATAAAGAGTTTTGAGGCATACATTTTGTGGTATTTAGGCCAGTTTCCTTTGGAAGATTCCCAGATGTGATTTTACTGGAGTTTAGGCTATAAATATCTTTAAAGCTTTTGTTGACAATATGCTAACAAAAATGTTTTACCAATTTTGTTTCCATCAGCTGAGCAAATGTCATTTAATGCATGAACTCCAAAAGTGAAAAACAGCATCCAAAAACGTGTGTGAAACTTTTTATTATATACTGATTTGAGGTAAAATTTCTTAAGTGGATCTATGGATGAGATCTGTTTTTAATTAATACAAATCTAGGAGTGATGTAACCCATGGGCCTGAGACATACAGAAAACAAACGCGCGCGCGCGCGCACACACACACACACACACCCCCCCCACACACCCCCAACCCACCCACCCCGCCCGCTGGGCAGTTAAGAGATGATGTGGCCTGACCTAAGGGCTGTTTAGACACTGAAGAGAAGGAAAAACTAACATCATTTTTAAGTTTCATTATCATGTATCCTTTCTCAGGTGCATCACCACTAAAATGATCAGCCACCTTTTCTGGTGAGGACTCCACTATTGTCTTCAGTTGGCTGCTTTAAGTGGTTATATGAAGGTGAAAGGAAAATTTAAAAACTGATCAAAGCAGCTCCTGTAAACTTATTTTACTGAAAGTTTTTCCTCCACCTACTTTCTATCTCTGTATGTATTTAAAGTTGGTAAGATCAAATACAAAAGAAATAGGACTGCATCCTATCCAAAAGATTCACTTTAAAATCATAAGCTGAAGTTCTGGTCTCCTATAATACCCTGTGATACCTTTCCTCAGCTTTTACTTCAAATCCAAAATGTTTAGGACTCCATTCCTACTTCATTCAGCCACAAGTGACTAAATTTAAATGAACTGAAACTAAGCAAAGTTAAAAATGCAGTTTCTCAATCATGCCAGTCACAATTCAAGTGCTCAACAGCCACAGGCGGCTACGGCTACCGGGCAGGAGAGTGCGGACTTTTCCACCCGCCACTGCAGGAGGTTCTGCCAGATAGTGCTGCTCTAGACTCCCTGGATTTTAAAAAAAAATTATATTTCAAGCATTTTAATGCCTTTCTGAAACGTTAAATGACTGCTCTGAAGAGTTACTGCTTTGATGGTTACTCCTACTCAATCCCATAACCAAGCATTTTAATGTAATTGCAGAAATCCTCTTAACCAAATTAAGAGTGAATCCAGATAGGGGCAATGCAGGAAAAGAAAAAAACAAATCAGTTCCAAAGAATCTTTGTCTCAATTTCTGCTCACATTACAGTCTCTAGGAAAATATCAAGGAATTTTTTTCTCCCCCCCCTTTTAAAAATTATGGTGAAAAACACATGAGATCTACCATCTTTACAATTCAGTGTACAATACAGTATTCTTAACTGTAGGCATGATGTTGTACAGCAGATGTTTAGAACTTTCATCTTCCTAAGTACAACTTGATACCACTGAACAACAACTTCTCATTTCCCTCACCCTGGACACCACTATTTTCTGCTTTTTGTGCAAACATACTCCTCAGATCCCAGCTGAGATGCTCCCTGTGTAATCACCAGCTTTCTTCACTTCCCTGCACACTGCAGATCAGCCTCTTTCTGTGCCACTCTCCCCGTGCTAGGCTTCCACAACCCTGAAGCACCCAACACACTTCTCTCAAGTGAGTGTTCCTTCCACGGTTTACAGCTTTGTCGCACAAACAAAATTCTCCCAATGGTCACTAATGGGGAAGAGAGCAGAGCAAGTAAAGTAGAAAACAGGGCATATGATGTGAAAATGAAGAAACCAAACAACTGACTCTTGCATCTTTTACATCCATCCAGGAGCTAGTTCTTCTTAGCCCTTCAGGCTGGCTTTGGGCATTCGGAACTGCCTGTGATACCATCTGTTTGTAGTATTAGTACCTTCACATCAACATGTTTCAAACTAATCTGCTACCCCAAACTAGCTGTTCCTGCTCACTTTCTTCTACGAGTTGTAAAATCACTACACATGCCAGTAACCCTGGCTCCGATTTACAGTTATCTTTAACTCTTTATCCTAGGAGTCTGCATTCAAACAGTTGCCAAATCCTATCATTGCTTTTCCCTATGATCTCTTTGTAATCCTTTCAACAGACCCTTCAACGGTAAGAATTTCTCTCAGGCTAAGAAATATTTTCCCCTAACAACAGAGAGCAATAACAATTCTAGGTCTTGGCTTTCTCTAGTTAAGAGGCTTTGAAAACATATAAAAATGTAAAAAAAAATGCAAAGCATAATACAAAATAAATGCTTATTTTTATTCTGCCAATTTTCCTTAATGTAAAACAAAACACCTCCAACTAGAATAGCTATGGTTTTTCAACAGATGCTACTTTAATAGAATAATTCACGGGTTGTTCTCTAAGTGAAAATAACCTGCAGCTGCACTGATTGTGAAGAATGACATTGCCGAATTTTCCTCTCTATATGTAAATAAAGCTAATATCTTATTCTGGGGAACAAATGACTTTGATTATACTAGTAGTGAATCTTGTACAATGGCAAAGCTGTAAGCCTTGTTTTTGTTTCTAGGAAAATCTAAAGCCAACAAACAAACCCTTGAGATTTGTTGGCTGCACAGTCCATTACAGAAGCCACTAGTCACGGGTGGCTATTTAAATTTAAGTTACTAATATTCAATGGCACTAGTCATATTTCAAGTGTGCAACAGCCACATGCGGCTACTGGGTACCATGATGGACAATTCAAATCTAGGGCTTTTCTATCATTGTCAAAGGTTCTATGGTAAAGCACTGCTCCATAGCATTAATTAGTCCTGATTCCAGGTACTGGGATAATGATGCAAAGACACAAAACGTTTCAAAATTCAGGAATGAACATAAGCATAAAAAACATGTACTAAAGTAACTTCATAAGTATAAAAATAGATTCGGATGTTAAAACTGAAAAACCAATAAAATCAGCAAATTAACTACAATGGCAAGTTGTAGATGACACCATTCTTCAGAGTCTTAATTTGTTGACAATGTCAAAATCACTCAGATATTCTCTAAAACGTTGACTTTAATGTTAAAAAATAAAAAGGGAGTATGAAAAAATGTTTTAACTTCAAACAATAGTAAATATGATTTTGATTTATTTTTAAATAGCTTAGACAACAGTCACAGAATTTAAATTTTTTCCATAAAATCCCATAATTTCAAATCAAGAAAAAAAACTATAGTTACAAAGCAAGAACTGGTACTTTTTATGTGTCAGTTCTATGTGTTCTAAGAGATTATTTTACAAGGGTTGTGATCACATGCTACAATAAGAAAAGTTTATTTTTTCAGATAAATTATAGCTGAAAGAAGTTATTCTTGAAATAATCTGTTGAGGTTATGCATATTAAGTAATTATCTGCTGGAAACAAAACACTGAAAAAATTAAGATGAATTATATTTAGAAAATTGCTATTTTGACACTTAACGGCTAAGAAATTTACTAGATCACTTTACATAAATTAATCCCAATATAAAATTAAGATACTTAGAAGTTAGGTATTCTTAAAATTATGTCTTTAGATGTTATCAGCAAACTACTTGACCCAAAAAAAGCTGAATGCCAAAGAATTAACAGCTGCATTTTAAGCTACTAAATTCTTTCAAATAAATAATTTAATCTAATTTTTACTTCTCTTCTTTGGTTTAATTCATTCAAAATGGAAAAGAAAAACATTTCATTTATTAAAATATAAAAGCTGCACACAAATTTATCCGAGAAGAGTAATATGTGTAATTAGTTTTGCACAGACACTTAAAGGTTTTTTAAAAAAATATGTTCAACATACAAAAAAATTCTAGCAAAGCAGAAATTTGACCTCACTAAGCATACTAATTCCACCATTTATAAAGATACCCTTAGAAGACAGTTTAATAGCTTCAACATTCTATTTTAACACACTACAATGACAAAATAGCTTAAATATGAAACACATGCCCCAAACAAAATCTTGAAGCACAACTATAATTAAGCCAATTGCAATGATCAATACAACTAATAAGTTTCAGTTGTGGGCTCTCCTTTTATTCTTTATAAATGTTTCATTTTGGTAGAAAACACTGCAAAAGAGACAGAGATGGGCAGGTGGCTCTATGCTATGAAATAATGCTGATGTCATCTCTTTATTCCTTGGCAGGCAATTTCAGGAATATAAACTGGGTTTATAAAAATTGATGACATTATATATTTTTGAGGGAAAGGGCAAATGGAAAGGAACATAAGAGATAACAATGCTCTATTCCTAAATAAGAAAAGAATGGGCTTTAAATTAGATTAATATAATATTGGGTTAGCCAAAAAAATTGTTTAGTTTTTTTCTATAAGTTGGCTCTAGTAGTGCTTGGTTGCCTTTAGCTTCATTTGAAACAATTTTGTTAGACTGTATTGTTATCTTATCAGCATGCATTTAAAAAAACCTTATCAAAACTGGTGAATTTTTGTGTAGCCATTTTAACAGACGATGGAAGAAAATACGCAACATTTTCGGCATATAATGCTTTATATCAAGAAAGGTAAAACCACAACTGCAATGCAAAAAAAGGATTTGTATGGAGAAGGCATTGTGACTGATCGAATGTGTCAGAAGTGGTTTGCGAAGTTTCGTGGGGGAGATTTTTTTGCTGGACAATGCTCCATGGCAGACCAGTTGAGGTTGACAGCAATCAAATCAAGACATTAACTGAGAACAATCAACGTTATACCACACGAGAGAGGGTCGACATCCTCAAAATATCCAAATCAATAAAGTTATTGATGAAAATGAAAAATGTGTCTTTTATTTTATGGAAAAAACTAAATGGACTTTCTGGCCAGCCCAATATATTGGTAATTTTACAATAAACCCGAATTTAAATGCCTATCATTACCTGAAATATAAATTATGTTCTCAGCATCCCAAAATAGCCTAAAGAGCTGGTGGCATTGGTGGGATAGTGGTGAGCATAGCTGCCTTCCAAAATAGCCTAAAGGCTGTGTCACAGAATTGTGAATTCTCTTGTGCTAGATTAAAATCTGTACTCACCTTCACAGTATTGTTATAACTAAATGAGGTGTAAAGTCATCTGGCGAGAAAAGATCCAGAAGCTGAAAATGGCAATAGCACCAAGGAGGGGAATATTTCAAATCACACCAACATCTCCCCTACTACTTGGAGTCAGTGGCACAAAGAACCACTTCGATTAGGAGCACAGTCAGGCTCTACTAGATCTGAACTCAAAATTCCCCTTCATAATTGAGGAATCCTGTCTCATTCTAAGAGTCTGAGACTTCAGAAGTTGACATCCTTTAACTACAGTGTGAAAACCAAAGACAGCAAGTTCTTCCTGCAACAGCTCCACTCCAGTAGTCGTCTGAGGAATGTTGCAAAGACCTTGTCACCCACAGTGTGAATTTCAGCCTTCTTCAACAATACACTGATTAAAATTTTTAACTTGAACTCTCAAACCATTTCCACTAAAAGCACTGCATTTATCAACCGTACTTTTGTGACGTCTTTACCTCCTCTTTCCTTACTAAGCTGTCAGCTCCAGGTGGGCAAGGATAGTGACTTGCTCATCTTTGAGTGTTTCAACCTTAGTATGGGGTATGATGTGAGGTAAAGTTCTGGTCCATTTTATTATTTTTATTGATTGGTTGGTTGGTTGGTTGGTATATTTTATTGAGTATGCTATTACAGCTGTCCTATCCCCCCCACCATCCCCCTCCACCTTACACGCCATTTCATCATCCCCACACCTCTTAGTCCATGTCCAGGTCTGGTCCATTTTAAGTGTTATATAATGGTCACTTAAATAACAGTATTTTGAATCTATTTCACTTTTCAAAAAATGAGTTCCAAGAAATGAGATTTCATGATTAAGTAACATTCACTAAAAAAGAAAAAACTTTCCTTTGCCATTTGGCCAAAACTTTTAGGTAAATTTTGTTTCACCAACTGTGGGTCTACAGATGGACAAACATTACTGAGTACGCTGGAAATAGTCATGAGTATCACTATTCCTAGTAGAAATCAGCAGTAGTTATTTGCTGTAGTACATGCAGTTAAGAATGCAAAGATGAACAGGCCTTAGTCCAGCACTGAAAGAATTAAAAATGTATATCCATATTGCAGAGTTAAATCTGCAATGCAGAACAGCTGAGTTTCTAAATGAGCTTTCCTTTGGCTAGTAATACAATCCTCCATTTAAAATACACACACACACACACACACACACACACATATTTATTGACTGATTTTTAGAGAGAGAAGAAAGGGGGAAGGGGAAAAGAGAGACAGATAACAATTTGTTGTTCTGCTTATTATGCATTATTGGTTGATTCTAGTATGTGCCCTGGCTGTGGATCAAACCCACATCCTTGGTGCATTGGGTCAACACTTCAACCAACTGAGCTACTTGGCCAGAGCAACAAAATCCCTTTTACTCATTAAGAACATGTGGTGAAATTGTTCGATGTGTAGAGAAATTTTTATATTTATACACAGATTATGGAATAGCAAATCTCCAAAAACAAAAGGACCACAAGTACCCTGTACAACCACAGGAGGACAAAGACCTACAAAGGTGGCAATATTAAGAATATGGGGCTAGGAGAGCTGCTAAACTATACCATTATCATACTACTAGCTAATCCTTTAAACTAGAAGTAAATCTAAACTCAAGTTCATGTCTACTGCTATCCAGAGGCAAGTAGCAAAGAACACCTTTTCCCCCCACATGCCATGTAATGCCACAGAGTAGCATAAATGAATCAAGTTAGACTCACCTAACCTAATAGCGCAGATCTGTTCTGCGTTCCTGAGGCTCTTGCCTTCCCTCTTTATCTCCATGGCAATTCTACCCATCCTTCTTTTAAGATCTCACTCCAATACCAACTCCTTTGGTCTCCATTCAACTCCCAAGCTCTTCTACGAATTGAAACCTATTCTTCTTAAGATTCACAATTACATCTTTTTTCTCTTTCTTATAACTACTAACATATATCAGCATCTTATAACTTCTTTTCGACCACAAACAGGCTCCTTAAAGAGCAGGATCAATTTCTAACATAATAGATGCAGCATTATAGCACAGCAATATAAAAATAGGTACTCATGTATTTGTTGAATTGAATTAAAGAGACAGGAGTCTGGTACAGGCTCTTCCACCTCTTTTTATTCAGCACAAGAGCATCCTGTGAACTTGAGGCAGTTCTCCGTACTCTTATGAGAAACACCAATAAATTAAACTAATAAATACAGTCCTGGACATCAATCTATTACCTTCCTTGTACCCCCTGGGTTCTGTATGTGACAAACATTCACTTTTCCCATTTGTTTATCTTTTTACATTGTTAAAACAAATAATACCTGCAATTTCCTATAAGTGTCCTATTTCCATAGAAATCAGTAGTAATATTGCATACTGTGAGACTGATCAGCAACAGAGGCTCCTACATACGCTTTTCAGTGTTAAGAATTTTCTTTAGAAATGCAGAACTACAAAATTTACTTGTTGAATGTGCTATTACAATTTTGGGCTAAAGCCCAAGCAAATGCGGAAAGAATAATAAGTTTTTATACCTAAGATGCTGCAAGTCCATAATAACTACCTAATTCAGTGCTTCCCTATTAACATACAGACAATACAATATATCTTTTTTTTTAAACCACACATTATAAGATCTCTTTCCAGATCTCACAAAAGTATTAAGAAGAGTTTTACTTCTATACAAACTATTTTTAAACTTCTGTATTGTGCAATAATAAAAACACTCGACTTTTAGAAGGCTTTTACCTATTAAATTATGTTCCAATTAGATTAAAAGAAATTAAAATTGGTAGTTTTAGAACATAAGAATCCCATTAGAGATAATTACAGTTATATAACATTTAATATTATTCAGTATATGGCTGATAACTACTAGTCTTTTAAAAAAATGCTGTGAATGTAGTTTCCTTGATATAATGGGAAAGTAGGATTTTAAATCAAACTTCTATATTCCGTATCTACCACATAGGTATTAACAAAATCAAAAGGACTTGAGGTTATTCTAATGGATCACAGAGTGAGAAGACAGCTCCAAGTCTTTCAAAACACAATGAATGGTTAACAAAATACATGTCACTTGCTCAGCTGAGAGGAACCAGAGGGAAAAATATGAAATACATTTGATTTCTAGAGATTTACAAAACATAAGCATATTAGCCATCTGAAAACCAATACTTTCATACATACAGAGTAGTCAGAAATAACAAGAACTCATGATCTTATTTAGATTAAGAAAATACTTTTCATACAGCTTCCCAGGAATCAAGCAAATTAAAGTATGTTTGATTTTACACTGAATTATAATAAACTTCAGTTTTCATAAAATTTAAAAGAAAAACACAAGTTTTTGTTTTTAGTTTTGAAAAGATCAGTTGTGTTTTAATTTCTGCCTGGAATAGAAAACAGATTGATCTGTATTGTGAATTCTCATTAATTTCATCTCGCCTCTATTTTGCCAGCCCCACGTCTATAAAGAGAGGACTACAAAATTGTGCTTTAAGGAAACTTAAAATTTACTGTAATCAGAAATAAAACCATGAGTTGTTATGCTCATTTAATAATGGTTCACAAACTTCTGGACATCAGAATATCTTTATTTTTACTTAAAAAATTAAAAAATTTTAAGTTATAGTTGACATTCAATATTACATTAGTTTCAAGTGTACAACAGTGATTAGATATTTATATAAACTTATGAAGTGATCCCCCTCATAAGTCTAGTACCGACCCGGCATCATACAGTTATTACAATATTATTAACTATATTCCCTAAGCTGTACTTAGGACACCTTTTTATATTGTTAAAAACTGTTGACGCCAACAAATCTTATGTGAGTAATATCTATCAATAATTACCATATTAGAAAGTAAATAAAATTTTAAATTGTTATTAATCCATTTAAAAATAAAAATAGAAGTAACAAACCCATTACATGTTTACACAAATACATTTTTTTGAAACTATAATGTCTAAAACAACGAAGAGTTTACTGAAAAAGAATAGCATTGTTTTACATTGGTACAAACATCAGGCCTGGGGTCTTTTATCTGCCTCTGCATTCCATTTGTTGCTATATGCTGTCGTGATTGTACAACATGAAGAAAAAAAATCCAGCCTCATAAAGATATGAAATTGGAAAAGGGAGGAGCACTTTAATAGCCTTTTCTGATAATTTTGGACATTTTGATACTACACTAAAATTCAACAAGTAGTTTTTAAAGCTTGTTGCAACATGAAATCTGAAGCCATTATCAATAAACTTCTTGCTCTGTTACTTTCTGGTCCATTGGCTTACCTTGTGATTTGAATGGATCATTTACCCATGCATAACCCTGTAACGCTAAACATTAGTCATTTAGAAAATAATGACTCATTGCCCTGGCCGGTGTGGCTCAGTTGGCTGGAGTGTCATCCCACAGCCCAAGGGGTCATGGTTTTGATTCCTGGTCAGGGCACATACCCAGGTTGTGCGTTCGATCTCTGTTCAGGGTGCATGGGAGAAGGCAACCATCGATGTTTCTCACATTGATGTTTCTTTGTCTTTCTCTCTCATCGCCTCCCCCACTTCCTCCGTACCTTCCTCTCTCTCTAAAAGCAATATATTCTTGGGTGAGAATTAAAAAAAAAAGAAAATATTGACTCATGTTCTCTGCATGTTTTTAAAATGCTGACATTTAACACAGTATTACAATTAAAATTTGTTAATATCACCACTGATCACATAAAAAAATCAGTAAGTATGGAGAAGTGGTCAAGCGCAACCAGTTTTCCAAAATTCTTTTCTCCTGAAAGCTCAAATGTTATCATTAATAATAAATCCTGTCAGTTGCTTTCCTTAAAGTGACAGGTTTCCTTTGTTCATTTTTGTGAAAGTGTCTACCAAATAGCCAATACCCAAGTCTGAATAACCATAGTTATCAGTTAGTTATTCTTTCATGTAATAATGGCATTCAATAAAAAGTGACTAGTTTGGCTCACAACTCAGTCACACAGTTTCTTGTCCTTGAGACTACAATCACACCTTTGGCGTACAAAAAGCTTTGTGCATATTCTCCATTTTGAAATGGACTATTAAAAAGATAAATGTTGCCCTGGCTGGTGTGGCTCAGTAGATTGAGGGTTGGCCTACGAACCAGAGGTCACTGGTACAGTTCCTGGTCAGGGGCCATGCCTGGGTTGTGGGCCAGGTTCCAGTTGGGGGTGTGAAAGAGGCAACCAATTGCACATGGATGTTTCTCTCCTTCTCTTCCTCCCTCCCTTCCCCTCTCTCTAAAAATAAATACATAAAATCTTAAAAAAAAAAAAAAGATAAGCGTTCGGTGGTCACGATTTAATAAAATGTATAATTATTGTTTCGTCAAGGCTATCCTTGAGTGAAACTGTCATTTTTTACTGTGAATACAGTTGTGAGAGAAACTGTGATTACTATTACACTATGATGCCGTTGCTTTGATTTATGCTAAAATGCTAGAGGTCCACAGGCCACACTTTGGGAACCACTGATTGAGATAAATGTTCCCAATACACTCTTATCTCCCTTCCTTTTAATTATGTATCCTTATATATGGTTTCAGTCATTTGCAAAAAGATTGTTACATTTAACTTTCATATAAAAGAAACCCTTGCGCCGCCCCCCCCCCCCCCCCGCTGGTGTAGCTCAGTGGATTGAACAGCGTCCTTCGAACCAAAGGGTCGCCAGTTTGATTCCCCAGTCAGGGCATGTGCCTGGGTTGCAGGCCAGGTCCCAGCAGGGGGCGCACAGGCGGAAACATTGATGTTTCTCTCCCTCTCTTTCTCCCTCCCCTCTGTCTTAAAAATAAATAATTAAAAGAAACCCTTAAGAAAAATTATTATTATTATTTGTCATTACTACATGGTCATAGAACATCTATGAAGTGTTCATGCCCTTACACGTAAAATAAACTTTGAATCCATTTAGCAAGCGTGAATGACGAAGAAAACCCTACAGAAGAGCAATGTAGAGGGGTGCTAGTCCTATATAGCAAAACATTTTTATAATTACGAGTTGTGTCGGCACCTGACTAACAAATCAATGGAACTTCCCTAATTATGACTCCAGAAACAATAAAAACTTGGTAGTTCAACTATACACACACAATTAAAAAACAACATTTTGCACGGTACAAATATACCATAAGCAAAATCTGTGCAAAACAGCAAATTGTACTGTTTGTGCAATTTAACACAGAAAATGGCTAACATCTCAATTATATACAGAGTTTCTAAAAATCAAGGAAAAAACAAACAACAAAATCAAAAAAACAAAAAAGAATGGGCAATTAACAGAAGAAATTACTCATAAAAAGAACAAAGCAAATATAATTTATACATCAGACGGGCCAAAATCCAAGTTAGGCACATGTTTCTTGACCAGACAATAAGGGAACAAGCACTCTCAAAAATCATGGGGATAAAATAAAACAGCCTTTATGGATAGGAATTTGACAATGTGTAGAAAAATGACATTTGTATTTTTGATGCAGCAATCCCACCCATCAATGCAGCTATAAAAAAAGGATAAGGAAAACGTCCATTTACCCCACCTAACTCAAGCCTGAACTGAATCAAGCCTTTGCCAAACTTCAAATTAACAGGAAACAGGGGAAATGGAGGAACAAGGTCAGTGACATCATGAGGAAGCACGGAAAAATATCCAGATTATAAAATATTCTATAGGACAACTGACTGAACCAGTTAAAGGTATTAAAAATAAACAAACAAATAAACAAAGGAGGGACTACGCTTAAGAGAGAGGAAAATATCTCTGATATCAGTCAAAAAATGAACTGGGGTGGGAGAGGCTAGGGAAATAAAACCTGTTGGAGGCTGCTAAAATTTCTTGGAAAGAACAGATTTAGGTTAACTAAACAGTATGGATTATGAAAAGAAATTATGCTGAGAGCTGTTAAGGAGACAGAATAAATAGAATTGAGTGACTGCCTGGATATAATGGTAAAGTAGAGACAAGATTAGAATGCCTCAAAGAATTCTGAATTGGATAACTGGATAAATGAATAGTGACACCAACTGATATACAAAAAATAGAGAGAATGCAATAGCTTGGATTTAGGTTGATGCTAATAATCCAGAGATATATGTTTATAAGGCAGGTATACAGAAAAATATAGGCATATAGAGTTTCAGGGAGATAAAAGTCCTGGCAAGAGTCAAATGTTTAATTATTTTAACCTGCATTAAAGGCCCAAATGAACTTCCAATTATGCATAACGCTAACATTTACTAACAACTTCATACTAGGTTATCTCACCACCTGTTCATGAAGTTTCTTTCAGTGATCCTAATATGCTTTTCCATTTCCACCTCCACCACCCCATTTTAGTATATCATTTTATCCACAGCTATGGAGAAAAAAAAAAAAAAAGACAGTAGGAACAAGAAGGTAAGGTTTTCAACATTCTGGTCCTTACGTAGCTTTCTCTGGGTTTCCCACATGAACACTTCACCTCAGCCACACTGATCTGCTGACTTCCAAAGACTCCTTTGCCTATTTCCATGCCTTTGTCCCTTTGTCTTTGAGCCTCCACGTGAAATGCCACATCCCCTCTTCATATTTATTACAGTGTTGCTAATTAATCTCATAAGGCCCAACTCACTTCCTATATTCTCTGTATTAGGTCATTCAAACTAACAGTGAGTTTTCCTCTCTTCTGGGTTCTCATATGACACCTTTTCTCATAAGACCTTTCCATGCCTTTAACTTTCACCAATTTGATTAAAAGAACTGTTCCATCTTAATAATCAATTTGAATCAGGTGTTCAATAAACACTGATTAATCACATAATATTTCTATATATTACAGAGCAAATTATACATTTAATGATATTAAGTACTTTGTTTCTTGGCATACTGGACCCATATTAGTCCTAAACACACACACACAATTTTAACGGAATAGCATATTACAACATTAAAGGTTTTTAATTTGTTTTACCAACAAAATTTCAGAGTACAGACTTTTGATTGGAAAAAAGAGCTATACCTATGTTACAATTAAGATCTGTGAAGAAAGTAATTATCCTCTAATAATTAAAAGACTTTTAAAAAATCTGCCATTTTTTTTGATAGCTCCTCTGGTTTTCCAGATTAGCTTGTATACAGGTGCTATTCACACACTTTTCTGTTCTCTTCCAGTCCATTTTAACTAAGAATAGCCTGTACTTTAGGCTTCAATATTAGTATACTAAATCCACAGTCTTCTAGTTAAGTCAAAATGAACAAGATCATTTACATGATCTAAGCATTACTGATTTTTTAAGCATCAAAATGAGAACCAGAACATTCTAAGTTAAAACTACACATTCAAGTCAAAGAAAACGCCAACCAATCAGTATGCACTAACTGAATTCTTCATTATTAAACAGCTCCTATAATAGCTCTTTGAAGAATATAGAAGTATAAAAGCTACATAAGGGAGCTTACAGACGAGTTGTTAAAATTAGGCAGACACCTCAAACAACAGTAAATAGAATTAATGTAACTGAATGTTACAAGCGCAGTATTATAATGAAAAAGATACTAAAAAACCTGAGTTCTTTTCCCTTCTCAAGCACTGAGAGACCTTGATCAGTTTCAGAGTATCAATTTTCTCATTTGAGAAAGATGATCTCCAGGGTCCTTTTCACATTAACATTCTTTGGTTAATGTGAAATGCTGTTGAGTTTCTAAATGCTGGTAGAAAGTTTTCAAAAGCGAAATAACCAAAATGCTTTAAAATTACCTTATCATAATTGTACTAGTTTAAAATATTATTTTAAATAACCATTTTACTTAGTCTATTACTGATAAACTTAAGATTTTGAATTTTTGGTATAATGTTATAAAACCAAGATTAAAACTGTTAACCCATATTGTAGACATCTATTGTGTAATTTATATATTTTCATAACAGAATGACTTTAATTTTTGAATATATCTTAGGTTCTTTTCAATGCTGTACACTCTATGTCCTCTCTACATGATCCAGTTAAGAAAACATACCATGCTCTAAAAATAATTAATTAAATTTAAAAAATAAACATTTCTTGTAAGGATCTATGTTATTTAATGATTTTCTTCTTTCTCTTGTTTTTTCCCCCAAATAAATCCAGGGATTATGATAAAATATTTTATGTAAATAATGAGCAGTCTTGTTAATAATCTTCATATGATTAAAAATCTTTATAATCTATTATTGTAAGTGAGTTTTCAAAGTCCTCACAAAATAATGTGTGGACTTGTTCTCAGATGTTTCTATTAAAAATGTATTATAGAATTTTAGCTTCAGCATTAAGGAGTAGGAGGCCTGTATATATTAGTGTTTTAATTTTCAATAACTTTTTTAGGGGATTCAAACAGGTCTTCAAATATAACTCTTTCTTCACTAGAATGCAATCTCCAAAAAAATTCATTTTTCTCTTCTAAAAGAAGAGCTGTACGATCATCAGTAATACCAAACACGTAAACAACTATCACAGCATATGGGTTGGCTGCTGGGTCAGATGCCTCACGCGAATGCTAGCACTGGTGCTGGCTGTTGACAGGCTGCTTTTGCGTCCTCCAAGTAGGGCAGCTGGGTTCCCAAAGGAAGCATCCAAATAACAAAGGTGGAAGCTGTAGATCCTCCCGATGAGTTTCTATCACTAACCCATTCAAAGCCCAATTTTACTTTGTAAAGCAACGAATTTTTGTTTCCTTAGTTGCACTCCAAACTACCTTTTCTCTAAAACGAGTATATTACAGTGGGAACAATTCTGAGTTCTTTCAGCACAATTACATGAGTGGTTCCAGACCCAAGGATTAAGTTCACATGACAAGGTACATTTCCAAATCAATAAAACTAGTCCAGTGATAGTTTTTAGAAGAGTTAAAGACTAATCCAGTGGTGACTTTTAGTTATGATCAAGAGAAGTGAACTTAACAAAGTCATCACTCTTACCCAAAATATGAATAAAATCACTTTTAATAACCGTTTGAATTAGTTTGGCAAATGCTTTAAAATACTTTTAACATACCAACAGACTTCTGCATTCCAGGTAGCCAATAACTTCTTTTGTATTCTGTTAATGCTAATATTTGATTTCTTAGAGGAAACATAAAAAATATCAAATAAGAATACTATATGGGACAGCATAATTTCACTGATAAGCTTAGTTTTACTGATAAGCACTGAAGTAACATTTATTCCTGACACACACTACCAGAGGAAAAGCAATACATTAAACAGGTAATAGTATAGCGTCCAAACAGCAGGAAAATATTTAATTTTTTAAGCCTAATTTATTCTTTCATAAAGTGGAGATGGTATCTCAACTTCCTAAGATGTGAGGATTAAACGAGATAAAGTATGAAGAATAAAACCTAGTACTATGTTAAGAATATAATGCACACAAAATGAAAAGTAGGTCTATCTTCAAAATTTAGATAGAATTTCTGGCAAGATTTACTAATTTCCCTCCATTCTGGAATGTTTTTCTAAGCTTTATTAAGAAATGTATTAAGTTATTGTTAGTACTATATCCTCCCCACACCCACTTGTGTGTTTTTCCTCTATGTAGTTTTATTTTCTGATGATAAAAATAATATACACTCAAGATGGAAAATGAAAATTACAAATAAGGAAATATATTCCTTATAATTTTATCATACAAAAACCCCCACTTTTAAACTGGTAGTTTCTATCCTTCTAATATGTTTTTCTAAGCATGCATATGTATATGCAGAAATACGAATTTACAGAGATCATAATTTTACATTTTTATAATTTATTTTTCCCCTTATTTTATCCCAAAACATACATTTTTAAAACTTCACAATAATAAATAATGCATTTACTTGTGAATTTAGATGGCAAATTCATGACAGTTCTCTACAGTGCCCTCACAGGTGACATATGTCAAAAACATCTATGACCTGTAGTAATTTAATTATTTTTTTAATCACTGAATTTATCACATATATAATTAGTACATTTACTAAATGAATCACACTATTACAATGAAGTATTTAAAATTCAAGGCTAATTTAAAAAATAGGATAACCTTTTCAATTATAGTCATTTTGCTATATATATAACACAACAATATGCACCTCCAAAAAAGTCACTACACTATGCAAAATCATGCATTGAAACCAAAGGGCTTACGGGTAAAATGAGACTAAGGGCATAACACTTTACAAACTGCATCAGTTTTACATTTTTTAAAAGGGAACCTAATTTAAAAAATGGTACCACAGTATTACACACATTAAATGGTTAAAAATGCATATTTGTTACAATAAATATGGCACATTACCTTGCAGAAAACCCAAAGGTTGCTTATGGAAGCGGGTATTGAAAGGGCTGCAGCCTGTGAATTAAACAGTGGAAGGAGGATGATCTGAAATTGGATGGTAGGTTGTAACGCTAGATGTGGATGGATGGCACTCATAATACACTGCTGGACTGAGTGAGATAGAGGGCAGAGAGCTGAGGGGCATGTTTGTCTTTGGCGTATTCCAAGGCAGCTTAGATTAGCTGCGTGCAGTTTTCTGAACTAGTATTTCTCGGGGATGAAACTGCATAAGCAAATGCAAAATTCACCATTATGCTTAAATTATTTCCTAATACAGCAACTGGAACAAATCTGCTGAAGTGTTACAGCAGAACTGACAGCATGCTGCATTCTAACACTGTATAATTTAAACATAGTGAGGCAGCTCAGTTGCTTACAGTATCGTCCCCATATGCCAAGGTTGCAGGTTCTATCCTGGTCAAAGCACCGGTCATTGGCATAAAAGGATAAGCCAATGAATGCATAAACAAGTGGAAAAACAAATCAATGTTCCTCTTTCTCTCTCTCTCTCTTCCTCTCTCTCTTTAAAAATCAATTTAAAAAGAAACAGAAAGGAAGATTAAATAAATTATCCCAATATACCAGACTCAATTTTTTAATAAAAAGAGGTTAAATTGTTCTTGTTTTTAAAAAGTTATTTTAACAAAGTTCACAGGCAAGGTGAAGGGAATGGGAAAAAATTGTGGAATATCTGCTTTTAACTGTCATATAATTCATGATAAATAATACTCTATACATAATCCTTATCTTCCTTATATCAAATATTTGACATACTAAAAAAAAGTAGAAACAAAAACAGTTAATTTAAGAAGTTTATAATTAATTTCCATTTTATTTAAAAACCAAATTCACAGAAAAAGATATCCAGTTTTATTTAAAAAATGGGATGCTCTGACATCATTAGAATGAAAAATAGTGTATCTCAGATAATCATCAATTACTTCCTAGTATATAATGTATGTTTTTAAAACCATACTGACGAACCAGTTTGTAAATTCCAAAGTTGTAATCAAGCAAACAACCAAAAATTTCTATTAACCAAAAAGTATTTTATATATTTATAAGACATATAGCTAAGTTATTCATAGAAACTTTAGAAATACAGATGACCATTCCCTCCATGTTAAAATCCAAATTATCTTAATATTTATTCAGCCTTTAAAGGCTTTCAGGAGAAGAAAACCAAATCCTCTTGAGAGTGACTATGCCTAGTTACTCTCAATCAAGAAATGCAAATGTATTTACCTATATAATAGTTTATAGCCTTATAAAAGGAAATGAAATAAAATCATCATGGTACATGGGTGAAAATTTCTAACAATTAGTAACAAAAAACAATAAGGTTGTTTATTTCTATTTACTAGACAAAATGGAAGTAAAACATTGAACTTCTATGTTTTCCTTCTGTTTCTGGATGTTGAGAATTTCTCTCTAGGTTGAGGGAAAGCAAACATAAAAAAAAATAATTGCAAGAGCAGTCATCATAGTTGTAAGCAATTTAACTGTGTACCTGATATCTTCATCTATGAAACTGGGATAATAATAGTCTACTCATAGAGTAGTGTGGTATAAAGCCTAAAATTCAGACTCAATATTATGTGCTGCCTTGACATCTGATAAAATTGGGAGCATCTCAAAATATCTAAGTTCTCCTTCCCACTCTGCTCATTGGAATATGGCCCCCTAGCCAAACAACCCTCCTTATCATCAGAAGGCCCAGGGAGCAGGTATCCTCAGGGAGCAGGTATCAGTTTCTTACCAGCCCATGAAATTATTCTAACAAGCCAATGCAGTTTCCCACAGGAACCACAGGGTATGCCTTACCCTCTTGATACTACAAAGCCTCCCTTTCACAGCCCCCAGTTGTTCACTCCTGAGTGCAACCTCAGTTTAGCCCTGTGTGCCATGCAGGGTTTTCTTCCCCTGTGAGTCGAAATAACTAATGAACTGTTGATCTTATTTGCCCAGTGTCTGGTGTTGTGTTTGGCCATCCCCATGACCCAAAGTTGGGAAAACCTCCCACACCAACGGGGTGAACAGGAGGCTAGTGAGAATGTTGAGTTGATACCTGTAAAGCTCTTAAAAACAGTAGTGTATTACCTACCACATAGGTATTTGCTATTATTAGAATTATGCAACACTGAGTTCATAAAGTACTATGTAACTAGTCAAAATGTTTAAATATCTAACAAGTTGAAGAAAAGATTTATGCAGCAGATTAGATTTAGAAAACTATTTAGTTGGCTCACGAAATTACCAGACTGTTAATTCAATATTTCGCTCAACAAATGATGCTAACAATTTAAAATGGAAAACAAATGTGGAAAATAAAGCCACTTACAGTGAGGAACACACATTTATAAAACACTGGTTATACATACTCTAATGAGTATATGATCACTTTCAATAAATAAAACTTAGATTTGAAAATTCATTAAAAATGCAAAAAGTCATCAAAATCACATCTCACACCCTTAAAAATAAAAACAAGTTATTTAATATTTAACCATCTTTTTCTATAGAGTTGCATATTTGGATGATTGAATTTTATTCATGCCTTCATAATTCTTAAAGATAAATAATAATCTATGAATACCTATAAAAAGCCAAAAAAGCATGTTTTCCACTTTTACCTCCCCTCATAACTATTTACAATATCTTTCTATTCAACCACACAGTAAGCATTCTAAAACCTAGGTCACATTCTGTATACTTTTTATTGTGCACAAACCCTAGAAAATAAACATTAACTATAAAATTAAATTATTTCAAAAAATAACCATCTTGTCCTATCTGCAGGTTCTAATCAATAACATCTCCAGATTAACATATAATGTTCAAATTATTCATTTGATAAATTGCTTAAATTTATACAGTATTATCTACCATACAATATTAAAAGTAGAGTAAAAAAAATTGTAACTTTCCTTTTAATTCAAAATTAAAGGGAAAAATGTAATTTTCTGATTAAGAATTATTAAGTACCTCTTATTCCTAAAAAGAAATCCTATAATGATTGATTTTACATAATGGAATATGCTATAGACACAGTTATACTATTTTCATTCATTTCCAGATTGTACATATCTATGTCTACACATCTGAGTCCTCATTAGCCACCTACACAGACATTATTATTCCCTTGGCAATTTACCCACAGGTTTTATGGACAGCTATTAAATCTACGAGCTTTTGTTTTTATTTCCATGTGTTTTTAATTTACCATCTCATTTAATTTACTATCTCATTTGGATTTGCTCTGCACTATCCTTCGCTTACTTGTTCTACTTTATTATTTCAAAACAGAACTAGCTCTTGAATTTTTATAAAATACATGTTTATTGTTAAAACAAACACATAAAGACAATGAAGAGAAGTAGGTAGTAAAAATATTCTATTACCCAGAAATTAATACTATTAATTTTGGATGTATATTTCTGTATGTATGTATCTTTTTACTTCTTAAAAAAATGAAAAAGTCCGTAACTTTAGGGGGAAAAAACCTATTAGGGACATCTGTTCTCTTCAATACATAGATCTACATCCATTGTATTTATGTCACATCCTCTGTTCAACCAATTCCCTCGTTAATAGTAACCTCAGAGTATTAAGCATTTACTGATACTTTAAAGGTGAGATGATTCAACTGGAAATTAACACTACACTGAGTAAGGCTTAGTCAAGGAAGAAACAAATATAGAAAAAAAGAAGATTACAGAGGATAATGTGTTCTTATTTTCTAGCTCCTAATATACAGTACTGGCACTGACCTTTACAGAAGGCCTGGTGGCCCAGCAATGAGAAGCAAAGGGCTTTGCCTCTTAAGTGGGTGTGGACGCAACAGGGAACAAGGGAGGCAGATTGCCATTCATCTTTTAACTGACCCATAGACTCCAAACTGCATGAGCCAGTTACAAAAAATACTGCATAAATTGTTAAGCTGTTGTTTTTAATCTTGTCATTGCTTCCAGTATTCCAGAGATAATTCTGTTTAAATATAATGAAGAATGTTCCATCATTTCATCAGTATTTTTAATCTTTACGAGAATAAAATTACAACCAGAGCTAGATAACCTTTTTTTCTCAGGCATGGGCCTCAATCCTAAACTAGTACCTGAGCTTCTCAAGTTTTCTATTAATCTGAAGATAATAATTACCACTTACTCATTAAGAAATTGTATAGCATTTTGAAATACTCAGATATAAAGTGATATGTTTAAAAAAAACCTTCCTATACTATGCTAGCTTAATCAGTCATGCAAAAAACTGACAGGAAATCCTCTTATACCTTACTTTTGCTGTATTGCTATTTTAGACCATGAAAATGCTTTTTAAAATTTCCTTTTTTATGAGTCTCAAAGTCAAAAGCGGACTGCCCATTGCCATGGAGACAGTTCTATTTAAGGTACTATATTAGTTCTCTCCTCACAGAAGACGGATAGAAAAGTGGTCAAGAGAAAAACATCACTCCCCCTGGTTTAGAATTAAGTAACTACATATGCTTCTGGGGCAGCTGACACATAAGGGAATACGAGAGTGGGGGAATAATTACAAACAGTCTACCTTTCATGAGTAAGATCAACATAGGCTAAAATTTAATATTAAGCTAGAGGCAATATAAGGAAAACTCCCATCACCTCAAATTAGTTGCAAACAAATGGCAAAATAAAATTACTTATATTTAGTATCCTACACAGAACAGCAACTAACTGAAACAATCTCTCCTTTTCAAAGAGCAATCTTTTATCCCTTTTATTTATCTAAGGTTCATGTATAATATGCATTCCTTAAGTTTGTTTTGTTTTAATTTTCAGGCTTCATGAT
Organism: Mormoops blainvillei; assembly: GCA_004026545.1. NCBI lineage: Eukaryota > Metazoa > Chordata > Mammalia > Chiroptera > Mormoopidae > Mormoops > Mormoops blainvillei. The sequence goes on from PVJD01001309.1 coordinate 146,023, forward strand.
GTGCCTTTCTGACACCCCATTTATAACTATAACTGAAGAATAAGTATCAGTTTACAGGTAAAAAAGATATCCATAATTTACATGGGTATTTAATTTTGTCTAAGAGATTCAAAACAATTTTTAAAAAACAATATCAATTTGTCCTAAACCTATCTTTAAGTTGAACATTATCATTTCTTCTGTTTAAGGGAAAAAAAAAAGTCCTTGAGATGTACAAATTGCCAGTTAGAGAAAAGGCTACTGGGATATAAAATACAGAATAGGAAATATAGTCAATAAAGTTGTAATAACTATGTACAGTACCTGATGAGTATCAGACTTATGTCTAATTATTATGCTGTACACCTGAAACTAATAAAATATTCTAAGTCAACCATAATTAAAAAGTAATTTTTAGGAGTCTCAGCGACTTCTGGTCAAGATGGAGGCATAGGTAGTCACACTTTACCCCCTTGTACAACCAAAAGAAGGACAGCAACCAATTTAAAAACAAAAAACAACCAGAACTGCCAGAAAATTGAACTGTATGGAAATCCAACAACCAAGGAGTTAAAGAAGAAACATTCATCAAGGCTGGTAGGATGGGCAGAGATGGAGATGGGAAGCCAGGGCAGAGGGTATGTGGCAAGGCAGCGGTTGGATGACCAATACAGGTGAGATGGCAGCTGGTGGTCCCACATTTGCATGCAGATAAACCAGGAGGAACAAAAGGGGAGCAGTACCGACCGCACAACCTAGGGTTCCAGCATGGGAAAAGAAAGCCACAAAACCTCTGGCTGTAAAAACCAGTGGGGGTTGCAGCAGCAGGAGAAACTCCCAGACTCATAGAAGAGGTCACTCAGTGGAGGGGCCCTCAGGGTCCTAGAATGTACACAAACCCACCCACCCACCCAGGAACCAGCACCCAAAGGGCCCAATTTGCTTGTGGGTAGCGTGGGAAGTGACTTGAAAGCCACAGAGAGCTGACTAAGCAGCATTGTTCCTTCTTGGACCTCTCCCCCACAGACATTGCCACAAAGCAGCACATGGGTTGCCCTGCCCTGGTAAATACCTAAGGCTCTGTCCCTTACAACCGGACAGGTGTGCCAGAGACAAAAAAATATGGCTCAAACAGAAAGAACAGATCAAAGCTCCAAAAACAGAACTGAGTGATGAAGAGATAGCCAACCTATCAGAGGCAGGGTTCAAAACACTGGTAACCTGGATGCTCACAGAAATGGTTGGGTATGGTCACAAAAAAGAGAAAAAAGTGAAGGCTATGTAAAGTGAAATAAAGAAAACTACACAAGGAACCAACAGTGAAGGGAAGAAAACTGAGACTCAAATGAATGATTTGGAGCAGAAAGAAGAAATAAACATTCGACCTAACTCAATGTTTAGTTGTACCTAAAAAACTGAACCTAAAAACAAAAACAAGCTAAGCAAACAACCAGAACAGGAACAGAATCACAGAAATGGAAATCACATGGAGGGTTATCACCGGGGAGGGGTGGGAGGAGAAAGGGAGAAAAGGTACAGGGCATAAGAAGCACAATTGGTAGGTACAAAATAGATGGGGGGGGGGGGGAGGTTAAAGATAGTACAGGAAATGGAGAAGCCAAAGAACTTGTATGTACCACCCATGGGCATGAACTAAGGGCGGGGATGCTGGTGGGAAGGGGCGTGCAGGGTAGAGGGGAATAAAGGCGAGGGAAAAAATGGGACAACTGTAATAGCATAATCAATAAAATATACTTTAAAAATAATTTTTTTAATGGAAAAAATAAATTTAAACACATTTAAAAAGTCCAAGATAATTTTCTTCTGCATGAAAGCTTAAAACATCAAACTTCCTTTAAGTAAAAATAGCCTAAGGTGGCAAGACCCACCAGAATCTACCACTGTTAGCACTGAAACACTTATTTTTATGTAAACAAGCAATTCCAAGAGAAATTTTCACTTGCTTTCAGTCATAAACAAGCTTTCGAAGCCCAACTTTCTTTATTTCCTTAAGCTAAAGTTACAAACTAGCAACAATAAAATAAGGCATATTTTTCTTAAGGTTATAGCATATTATACCTAAAGGTCCAAATTTATAATTATATTTTTAAAACAGGCTAAAGGAATCTCGGTTTCCCTGATTCTAGGGCTGGTTCTGCCATTATTATCGGTATTAATTTAATTTGAAACAATTTCCTCTTTTCACCATATTTCTCAAGCAATTGACAGTGCATACTGAAAATAAAATGGATATGTACAATTTTGACTTGTAGAAGCATCTGGTTAATAATCGTAGAGCAGTGGTTTTCAATCCTTACAGAGCATCAGGATCACTTGAGGTCTTGTTATACAATGGATGGGCCCCACCTCCAGAATTCTAATTCAGCAGGTCTGTAGTGGGCCCCAAATTCTGCATTTATAACAAACACCTAGGTGTTTGTTATACCTGATGCTGCTGCTTCCAGGACCATACTTCAAGAACCACTGTCCTAGATGTTAAACAGGCTTACCAGACCATAGAATTGTTATTCCCTGTTAAATATTACTTCAATCTTTCCAAAAATGAACCGTTTAAAATAAAACAATAGCTCCAGTCTGTGAGGGAACAAACAATTTGCAAGGTTATTAATTCAAGCAAAACCAAGTTAATTCCTAAAAACTGCTATCCTGTGGTTGGATAACTGCTGTGAGTTACAGTGACATTCAGAAAATAAGCCCCTAACCAGCAGTAAATGCCCTGTATCTTCAGTGAATTCAACTGGCCTTGAAAAACAAGTATCTACTATAAAATTTTCAGGAGGAACTTAGTTTTTGAATGTAAATTTTTCTTAGAAATTACTGTAAAACAATTACTCATTACATCCATTCCAGAAAAGGTATGTATCAAGTTTCTGTGAGTCCAATCTAACTTTCTAACTGACATATCTTTATTTTAGAAATCCCTTACCTTGAATTGATTGATCTACAACTGATGGTACAATTTATCTTGGACTGACTGATCTACAACCATGGAAAGCATTACATTTTAGTTTTCAAGTGCTAAATAATTCTGTCAAATAGTTAACTATCCATAAACACTAAAATGCATTAAAATGACTATAAGGATAGAATATTAGGAAATGACTTTGCATCATAACAAGACACTCCTCTCCTCTTTCATAGTCATGAAATGCATACTTGCCACTGAAAAAGTTATGGACAAATCAGAAGTTCTAGAAGACAAATTACTTCATTTTTTTCTGACATCAGAGTACCTTTCATGAATGGTAACAGTGTCTTGCTAAAAGCTAAAATTACTAAACGCACACTACCACGACAGGTTCTCAAACCTCAGTGGCATTAACATTAAAGAAGTAACACCCTACAGTACATTGATGGCAGGATCCTAAGTTAATTTCTTACTCAGTATTTTTAAAAATCCAATTGCTTCTATAAATATCTGAAGTTAAATGGAGTTATCATAAAGGTGATCATTAATGATCAATTCATTTGCTATTATGACAAATGTTTTTTGCAAGTTTCAATAAAGACCAAGAGTAAAGTAAGTACACAAGAGAAAAACACATAGGTGTCACGCACTACTTTTAAAAGTTTAATGTAAATGAAAATTAAGGTATTTTCCATTAATGGTTGCTTATACAGTATGGGAATGTTTAAAAACCAAGTAATCTAATTTTTAAAAATCAGATCAGTGATTACTTCATAAAAGAGGACAAGAATGATAATCCATACCAATGAATGGATTATGTACACTTAATTCTCCCATGTATAATCAGAATAATGCAATCGTAACAAGAGTTTGTCAAAAGGATACCCTACCAGATCTATCTGAACCACAGACAAATCTTAAATGCAGAGTTGTCAATCTTCATTTCAATGAAAATTCTGACTGAATAGGGTTTGAATCTTGCACTCGCCACTCACTGGCTGTGTCATTGCTCTGGGTATCATCAGATCTCAACTATGGGAAACATCATACACTGATGCTTTTACAAATATGCAACCCAGATAAATGGTTCCATACTATATTTACTAATTAAGTGCCCAGTATGAAATTTTTAAAGCTCCTCCCATAAAAGTATTTTGACTAATGATTTTCTATTTTTATTTTTTAAATATATCTTATTGATTATGCAACTACAGTTGCCCTAATTTTCCCCTTTTGCCCTCTTCCACCCAGCACCCCCGTTCCCTCCAGCAATCCCCCACCTGTTAGTTCATGCATGTAAGTTCTTTGGCTACTCCATTTCCTATACTGTTCTTAACATCCCATCTATTTAGATCCTACCAATTTGTACTTAATTCCTGTACCTCTTCCCCCATTCCCTTCTCCCAACTGATTATCTCTTTCAAATGATCTTACATTTTAAAATTACTGACATTTTTAAATTACCATCTCTTCTGCTCATTTCACTTAATTACCTCCCCTCGTGCACTCCCAACACCAACATCCCTCTATCTCTGCCTTCGGGTATGTCCTTCCTTTGATAGTTCCTAAGTATGTGTTTGTTTTACTTTATTATATGACATATTTCTTCAGTGCCATTATGTTTATGTTGGTTGAGGAAGTTAGTTACAGATTTAGGCTTTTAATGGAATAAAACAACAAGTTCAACACTTTAAAATTATTTACTGTAGAAAAACTACTGTGTCTGTTGGCACTGCCTATTTATCTGTATTCACAAAGAATGTCTATAGAACCACCATATGTTATCTTGCCTAGAGACCTCAAAGACACTATGAATAACAGAGGTCTGAAATCCTAACATAGGGACGCTAACCAGCACAAAATATATTCAGGTTCTTGAGTGATTAAATTTGCACTATGACATATCAATCCACACCATTCATACAAATTAGGTTTTGGAAAACAGTCAAAATGTAACTTTAATCAAAATCTAAGGCTCTGTAACACGTAATGACACTTCTACTGAAATCAAACAAGGTATGATGATTGCGAACGAGGTAAAATGCATTCTGTTTATAGTGCTAAATGACCTCACATATGTGCTTTCAAGTATATTCAGTAGCTACATATTCAGTTTTACTTTGGATCCATCCAAATTACATGGTATTTATCCTGGTACTATGTAGACAGGTCATTCTAATTATAAGTTTTTACAAATGACAGTCTGTTTTTGATTAATTTTGCACACCAATGAAAGTGCAGTTAGAATGATATAGAAAATCTTTTTTAATAAGTACTATTACCATCTATATTTTAATAATGAGCAAAACACAATTCAGAAAAGTCACCTAACCTAGGCCTCTGATGCCAAATTCACTGCACTTTCTTCTGCACCAGGAGGTGGGCAAACTACTGACTGCTGGGCAAATCCAGCCCACTGCCTCTTTTTGTACTGCATGAGAGCTACGAATGGGTTTTATATTTTTAAGTGATTGAAAAAAAAATCCGAATGTTCACGCACATTATATAAAACTAGAGTTTGAGTGTTCATAAATAAAGCTTTATTGGAACAAAGCCACATTCTTTCTTTAATGAATTGGCTATGGTTGGTTTCATGACACAAAAACAGACTTGAGTAGGTGTCACAGAGACAACTACTTAGGTCATCCTTTAGGCCTACAAGCCTAAAGTGATTTACTGTCTATGTCTTTACAGAATAAGTTTACCAAATGCTGGTCGCTACTATTTGTCAAGTGAGGGGCATACTCTTGAAGACCTCTTTGTGAGATCCAGATATATGTTGCAACTCATCACATTACTTAGGCAGAAACCCTGATGTCCTTACTGTCTGTGTTCTTTCAGTGCCTAACAAGTAGAAGCACTTAATGTTTGCTGAGTGAATAAATAAATGAATGAAAGATATTCATGTAGTATGTATATGGCTGGTTTATATAGGTTTACAGCCTTTACATTTCTTGACTGCTTAAAGACTATGAAAGTCATTAAAGTGTAACAGCATTGAGACACAGAGTAGGTATAAAATGGCGCTCCACCTATTTTTACCAAAGAAAGAGAACTGTTTCTACATTCTCATTTACCAAAACACATATTGTTCTTCATTTTTAAGGGCACGAAATACTAAATAGGTCTCTTGCATAACCAAAAGAATGGTGATAAGTTCATACTAATCTTGGGTGTTCAACAATCAATACACTTTGCCTAAGGAATATTAGAACCTGTACCTTGTGGTTACTTTAATTGCTACACAATATAAAGCAATATCTCAAAAGATTAACTATATAGCTAACTACTAAAAAAGTAAAACTATATCACAAATAGGTATTCCATACCCCAACTAAAAAGTTCACTAATTTCAAGTAATATAAGAATTTTAACATTACTTGGGGTTCAGTGCAAAGGTACCTTTAGCTTAGGTGATTCCATTTTGTTTTCATTTTATTTTAGTGGAATAAATTTGCTGGTCTTACTTGTTTTCCTTTATTAATTTAGTTACACCAAAAATTAAGTTATACATGTTAAAGTCCTAATTTCATATAAAAAGGAAACTTCCTGGGGAGTTAAAACTATTTTCTCATTACCTTAAAGACAATGATAGGTAGCAAAAATATGCTACCTAGTGTAAAATGCTAAGCCAGAGCTTTAGGACAAACTGAAGAAGGATAAGTCAGCCTGATGATGGTCCTTGGTTATCCCAACACCCTGATTATCACCCAATTTTATCCCTTTCTTTCCTTCAGCTCCTACATGAATACTGAATGCAACTGCCTTAAACAGTTTTCGTATTAGATACAACAAACAATAACTAAACCTATCCTCAGAGTGAATATATTAAAAGTGTTTTATTTTTGTCAAAATCATTACCGGTTTTAGTGTTAAGTATAACAAATTAGGAAAGACAGACTCCAGTGAATCAGCTGCTTATATTTCAAGATGTATTTTCCCCTGGAAACAATGTTATACTCTAGTGGTTAGGTTTCCAGGCTAATCAGTAAATGCCCATTGACTATACCTGTCATATTAGTAGTACTTTGGAACTTAGCTAGATATCTTACTGTATTTCCATGGAAAACTCTCAGGAGTTCTAATTTACAAATGGCAAAATGACATGTTTCCACAACATAAAACCTTTGTAAGACTCTTCTACAGTGGTATTTACCATAGGGGTTGTAAGTAGAGAAAAGACTTGTGAAAGGATACCAGTCCCAGGGATTCTTTGCTTCCTTTACCACTATTTTTGCCTTAACACAGGAAACCAAAATGAATGGTGGAAATGAGTATTCATGTTATTTATCCTCATAAATAACTTTTTTACTACAAAAACATTTACCAGCAAGTAAGAACATTTCTTTGATTTCCTAGTCAAGAGACACAATATTTAACTCAAAATGTTTCTAGACAGTGTCTTATGCCACAGATACTTTAGAAATATTGAATGAATTGATGCTATTGAACTAACAAATGACTGGTTGGCAAAAAGAGGAAGTCAAAATTTGCTGGGAACTCAGGAAAAGTACATTCTAGGATTAGGAAATAAAGGTCACATAATTAACAACAGATTTATATAGATAAAAGAGATAGCTAGAGAGGTCAAAACTGTTCAATGAGAGCTTCAATTTGCTTCTCAACTGCCTTATCATAGATGGAAAATTCTGCATTTCCAATGTAAAAATAAAGTACAAAAATATCTGAATTTGAATCACTCCTATTAATCTCTCAAATAATCAGGTCGTATTAAGTTTCATTAATTTTACATTTTCTAAGAGTCTTTTGCATGAAACAAAAACATGTATAATGTAAGGCAATACAGTATTTATACCTGTAAAACAAGCCAGGCTTTGAAACTCAGGTTTCAAAGTCTGCCCCTTACTGGTACTCTGACCTTAAGAAAGTAACGAAAGTTCTCTGAGCCCTAGTATCTTAATCCGCAAAATGTAGTAATTCTTCTTAGGTTTACAATGACAAGTAAATGTGACACATAGGTAGAACTTAAACATTTAGCACCGTCTATGGCACACAGGTAGTAGGGAAGCTACTATTGTTGATATTATGAAATGCATTTCAACACTACGAGTTATAGTCCCAGAGAATTACAGCAATATTCCACAAAATCTAGCTTCAGTTACCCATGAGGTAAATCTGACATATCTCCATTATTGGCAAATAACAGATTTCATTTCTTTGACTAGTTCCATCTTTGCAATAGAGGAAAATGTAAAAATAAAATATGTATCTAGAAGTGAGAACTATACTTCCATTACAAGTAACTATTAAATAGTACTCAAATATATATTTTGTACTTTGTTAAGAAATATCTGGGGCAAGAAATAATATGGCCCTAAATCAGCCGTTTTTATAGTTGGTCATACTTATTCTTATAGATACTTAATACATTCTTTGTGAAACATAATGTTAAATGCCTGTCATTTCCCATTAGAAGCTCTGGGCAGCAAAATGCAAGGTATTTCAATCCATCACTGAATCTTGTAATATTCATGTGTCCCTCAGGAGACAGTCAATATCTTGGCCCGTAGACCAATGAATAACTCACTTTTGGTGGATCTAAAAAGTAAAGGCTAGCTAAGGGATGGTCCAGGCCTAGGAAGAACAAGGCTATCACAGCTGGCTTGGGAGAAGTCCAAAGTAAAGGACTTGGGGGGCAAAGGGGAGGAGGAGGTGGAAGAGGAAATGGCTTAGCCAGAACTCTATGGGGAAATGAACCTTAGGAGATGGCCACAGAGAATCTTGGAAGTTTGAAGGTATGCCCTTAAACCACTCTGTAACAGCCATCCCCTATAGAACACTAGCAGATTCCAGGAGGTGAAGCATGTGTCCATATCAAAGCGACAGCCGTTTTACATTTTAGAAGAACCAACAGCTAAGGCCCGTGTGCTGACCCTCTTGGTGGACTAACATTCTTGCTCTCTATCAGAGCTCTGTCCAAAATGTGGTATAATACTTAACTGAAACATTCCCATGGTCACAAAGATGACAGAATAATCCTTGCTACTGAACTTCTGGAAGTGCTCTTTGTAGATAAAGGGAAAAAAATATATAGAAAAAAATTAAGAAAAAAAAAGACACTATAAGACATACTTTGGACAATGAGAAAGGTTGTATTAGACTATATTGTATCCAGTGTAAATATACTGTTGACATATTTAAGTGCAATATTTTTTAAAACAAAATCCTATTTTGTTTTGTTTTATTTAAAAATAAAATTTCCATTAACTAGATCCCAAGTAAGAGGTAACCTCATAGGGGTACAATATATGTAAATTGTTAATTATAATTCAATGTGCTAAGCACCATAAATGCAGTGTGCTTGGATGGCATGGCAGTCCTAGGAATAGAGGAAGGAGGGAAAGAGTCTGAAGATTAGAAAAGACTTTAGACATACAAAAGGATGCTCAACATCACTAGTTATCAGGGAGACGCAAATCAAAACCACAAGGAGATACCACCTCACACCAGCCAGAATGGCTGTCACAAACAAATCAACAAACAAATGCTGGTGAGGATGTGGAGAAAATGGAACCCTTTTGCACTCTTGGTGGGAATGCAGGCTGGTGCAGCCACTGTGGAAAACAGTATGGAATTTCCTCATAAACTGAAAATGGAACTGCCTTTTGACCCATCAATTCCACTGCTGGGATTATGGAAACACCAATTCGAAAGAACCTATGTACCCCAGTGTTCATAGCAGCATAATTTACAATAGTCAAGCGTTGGAAGCAACCTAAGTGCCCATCAGTAAATGAGTGGATCAAAAAGCTGTGGAACATTTACACAATGGAGTACTACGCAGTAGAAGGAAAGAACTCCAACCCCTCATAACAGCAAGGATAGGACTGGAGAACATTAGACTAAGTGAAATAAGCCAGGCAGTGAAAGACAAATACCACATGATCTCACCTATAACAGGAAACTAATGAACAAAACAAATGAGCAAAATAGAACCAGAGGCAAGGAAACAAGGAACAGACTGACAGCAACCAGAGGGGAAGGGGGAGGGGGATGGTGGAAAGAGGGGGAAGGGACTAGTCAAAGAACATGTATGATGACCCATGGACAAGGACAACAGGGTGGGGATTGTTGGGGGCGGGGGTTGTGTGGAGGAGAGCAAAGGGGGAAAAATTGGGACAACTGTAATGGAATAATAAGTTATTAATAAAAAAAGAAAAGACTTTCTGGAGATGTCACAAGAGTTTTGAAGAATTTCTATGTTCCACACTCACTGGTGTGGGGAAGTCTGGCTCAGCAGTTCTCAAATACTTTGGTTTTGAAACTCCTTCACACTCTTAAAAATTATCAGACCCCAAGGAGCTTTTGTTTGTGTGTGAGTTATAACTGTCAATACTTACTGTATTAGAAATTAAAACTGAGAAAATTTTAAATGTTTGACTCATTTACAATAATCCCTTACAAGTTAACATAAGTCACATATTTTTATAAGAATAAATTTTCCAAAACAAAAAGAGTGAAGAGTGACATTTACATTTTTGCAAATCTCTTTAATATAAATGACAGCCAAATTTTGTATTTGCTTCTGCATTTAATCTCTTCAAATATGCTTTGACTGAAATGAGGGAAAACATGGCCTCACACATATGATGTAATTGAAAAATGAAAAAGGCAACTGTGAATATTCTTTGATACCACACCAAAACTTGACAAGTAGAGCTTCTCAAAGGTTCTGCAATGCAGAATCTGAACCCTACCAGTGAGCTCAACTTTCTATATTATTTTATTAAAATCTGTCTGTCTTATACTTTGAATGGATCTTTTACCCATGTATGGTTTTGATAAACATTTTCTGAAAAATAAGTGGTCCTGAAAATTTAAGAAAAATAGCTGACAATATTTATTTCCTATGATACAAAAAAACAAATAACAAAGATCATGCCCATTGTGCTTAACTGATTGGTTCTTGGCCGAAAAAGGCCCTGAGTAGCAATGGCTTTATACATTGGTCACTTGGAAAATGGTTTGTTGAATTATGCATATCTTAAAATGTTGACAACAAATTTTGTTATACAACATCAAAATATCATATCCATTAATATCACCCAAGAAGAATGCCTTTAAAAACTGGGAAGCTTTCAGGTTAATGATGGCAGATATACATTTTGCAAAATTCTAATATTTCCTTGAAAGTCTGATTCTTTTCCCCCACTGGTAATGAATATTGTCAGTTTTTTCTTCCTTGGAATTTTAGGGTCACATTCATTTTTAAGAAATTTTTAACCAAATACCCCAAGTTTGCCTGACAGGCGTTCTTTTAAATAAAAATGGGGTTAACTTTTTTTAAATTTTAAATTAACATAAAATTAGCTTTTTCATACGTGTAGTTCTGTGTGTTTTAACGTATTTGTCTACCTACCTCCATAGTCAGGACACAGTGGTTCCATCACCCAAAAACTCCTCTAATGCTGCCTTTTTAGTCAAAACTTTGCCCCACCACAGCCCCTGGCAAACACTGATCTGATCTCCCTTTAGAGTCGCCTTTTCCAGAACATCACATACATATAATCATAGAGAATAAAACATCTGGAGACTGGCTTCTTTCAGTGTAAAGTCTCTGAGATTCATACATGTTGTTTTTTGTGACTAGGCAGTATCCCATTTTATGGACACACCACAGTTTGTTTTACATTCACCTGTTGAAGATTATTTGGGTTTCCAGTTTGGGGTAATTTTGAATAAAACTGCTATAAGTATTTTTTTTAATGGTTTACATTTTAAAAGTGGCTAGTTTAGCTTTTAACTAAAACAACTGCACACATTCTTTACATAGAGACAATGAGTTTGCTACGCAGGAGTGCTTTATATACCTCTCATTTTGTCACACAGGATATTTTAAAAAGATAAAGACACTCAAGGGTCAAGATTTTAAAAATTTAAATTCTTACTGCCCTCACTCTCCAAAGAGCCTTGGACACCACCAGGATCTGAAGATTGTATTAGACAAGTGCTATTTTATCTGAAAGAATTAACCCAACAACTGTTACAAAAATAAAAAATAGCCAGCTAACTCCTTTCCTTTCCTTCCAGGTGCTCTGCAATAATGTGTCAAAGAGTAGCTAAAATTCATACTTCCAACCAGTATTACCTGGAAAGTTTTAGGTACCTATAGGCGTACCCCAGATGCTGAAGCTGGGAATGGGGATATTCCCTGGCAACCTGAATACTGCAGGAGACAAATGAAATACTGTTTTATTTATTATAGAAGCAGTAATGAGAATTCAATGGACATCTTACTAGCTGTATGACAAAGGTCATGCCACTTAAATTTTCTCAGTTTGTGAGAACTGAGATAATGTGAATACACTCTAAAAATTGTGATGGTCTCGACAAACAGAACCCAATTCCTTCAAAAGAGAAAAAAGAGATGAAGAGATGGAGGGGAAAAGACTGAGAGACTTTTACTTCCCTAACTCTTCTTCCAAATTAAAATTAAATTTTTTTTTGCTTTACCCTAGATTTGCCCCAACTTCTATTACACACAATCATCCTTAACGCTTACTCTTTTAAAACTAGTACCAATTTCCCTCTGCTGAAATGTCCAAAAGGCAATTTTATTTTATTTTATTATTTGAAAAACCAAAAGCTACCCATTGAATTACTATTTAAGGGGGGGAGGAGCTGGATACAGATACATATATGCAAATTTTAAAGTGTTGGTCATTCTAACTAAAAGCATAATATCTTTACCTCTCATTTACAGGCAATAATTCTACAGGGCAGAAATGTAAAGAATAACCAAATTATTCAGCTATGTATTGAAATATATTGCCACAACTCAAAAAACTAAGGTATGAGGTAAAAGGACAAATAAATAGTCTTGTCTTTTTCTTTCTTATATTTATAATTGCACTTTACGGATTACAAAGTAGTTTAACATACAATATTTCTCTCAAGCTATGCAGCTACCTGTAAGGTAAGCAGAAATTATCTACATTTTACAGAGAAAACTAGGCTTCAAGGAGGTTAACTAACTTGCCCACAATTAAAGGACCTATCAAAGACCTAACTATGAGCACATTTTATGGATTCCAGAATCACTACCTTAGCACTTATATTTTAGCAATTTATTTGGGGCAGGGGTGGGGGGCGGTGGGAAGCATGGCAGAATCCCTTTTACAAATGAAATCTTATATTCAATCTGAGATATGAAACACATAAACTACAACAATTATATTTATCTGTTTCTGTGATAAAGTAACAACTACTGATAACAGTAAGTTTGTGTTCTCAAATGAAAAAGTTTAACATGAGTAGAAATCTACAGAAATGAATTTTAATTAAAGGCCAGTGCCTTCATAAGCAATGACAATCTTTCTCAATAATGTCATATTAACAAAAATTTTCAAACATATGTACAAAGGTAGCAGATCAAGGTTTACTTCAAGTCCTGTATAAAAATCTTGTAACAGAAGATAACTTTTTAAACAATGTTAAAATTTGATCCAACTTAAAAATTTAATCCAACTCAAGCATTTCTGAACATTAAGCATTTTAGGGGTCCATAAAAAGCTGTTTGAAAACCACTGTAAAATAAATTGCTATCATAAATTCACTGCTTAATCTCTTAGTTCATTTAAGAAAAAACGAAGTAAAAAACTGCTTTTAACAATCAAAATTATGTACGTAAGAAACCTGATTAACCAAGACAGAATATAGCCATTAGTCCACAGTCAAAGCAATTCCATTCTGTTGGCTGAACCATATAAAATTGCTATTAACGGACAATTTTGACTAGAAAAATGAGGTTCATACAGTTTAATCCACTATTTCCCATTTTATTTTCACAGTCTCTTCACTTACAAAACCGTCAAAAGCTGTCAAAATAAGTGACTATATAAGCAAAGTGGAAAAGTGGAACAACCAACAAACATATACCACCGAAACTACTAAATATATTAAGAATTTTTTAATGTGACATTCTCTAACTTATGGCGCAGAATTTTATTCACTCTAATAGCACAAACTGCTTAATAAAAGTCCATTGTAATAAGCCACCTTTCCTTTATTGGAAAATGAGTGGACTGACAGTTACCTACCTTTCTTAATGCGGTTTGGCACTCCCCTTTAAAATTTATCTAGCTGTCCCTGGAATTTCTTCAAGTAAAATGTATTACACTTCAAAACTCATTAACTTTTCCAAAATAAATACAGGCACTTCCTCTTTATTAGAAACTTTATTGAATTATGTCATTAATAACAGAACCAGTTAGACTTAATAGGAGTTATAGGTTTGTGGACAATTTTGTTTGCTTTCCTCTGTGGTTTACCTCTCTATTCTTTTTACTGACCTAAGGTTACCAAATTAGGTATATTCCATATTTTAAGTCTCCTTATTTTGGATGACACTGAAATCAAAATGATAAAGGCACTTCTAAGAATAAATGTAATTCTCATACAATATAAAATTCAATTTTTAGATATTGGGTTAAACTAAATTATTTCATGTGAAGGTGAATCCAGTTCCTTTTGAGGATCCTTCCCCTCCCCCCCCTCCCCTCCCCAAATGCAACACATTGTAACAAATTAAGCTACTTAGAGAAAAATACATCATGCCACATATAAAGGTGGATCTTCCCCCATCATTAATGAGGATTAGAACAGCAAAGAGTAATTCACACTGGGTGTGCATGAGTTTCATTCTTCCATTATTAACTACATGAACAAAAATTTAAAATGCTATGACTCACTTGGTTATTACTGAACACTTAATTAAGTGGAAAACAGGATAAATTCAGAGAATCACACTTAGAAAGCTGTAGACAAATTTTACCTAGTTATATGTACTTTGTATCAATAAGAAAACCATCTCTTTATTAGAAACAAACTCTTATGTACTATATTTTTAGGATGAAGAATTTAAAATGCTAAACACTTGGTATCTTTTAAGAGCATTTAAGACTAGTACTCTTAACAAGCTACAAATGTTGCCAAGTCATGTCATAACTGGCTCAAAAAATCCCACTTCCATCTACAGCTATTTCATGCCACTGCATGAATCAATATTAAATACCCGTTGGAGTTACTAAAAACTGGAATATTGACAGAGGTATGTATAGCAATTACAAAATATGAAAATGGTAAATATCCACTTTTCCATATAACTCTTTCTTTAATAACGCTTAGAAATAAGGATGTTCTGGGTAAAACAAGTAGACTCTTAAAAGCTAAGATAAAGATATAAAGAATGCTAGCAGAGTATGATGGATCCATAGCCATGGTTCTCTCAAAATAAAAATAAAATCAATTCTGAAACCTAATATCACCTTCAAACATTTTATTAGCCTACCAACATGCCAGAGTCGCTTAAAAAATCAAAATCAATATAGCCCTTTTTTCCTGATTCAGTTTAAAGAAATAACTGTTATTTTAACCAGGCTTGAGTTTAAGCAAACGTGTAATAACACTTTTTTTTTTTCATCTTGAAGACATAACCTATTGCTTTTACAGTTAGGAAACAATCATTTTTTAAAAAAGCTTAGTTCAGATGCCTCTGGCCCTGAAGTGAAAGAGTTAACATTCAACTAAGCTGATCTGCACTTCTGATCCATTACATTTCTCACAAGCTGCCCTACAATGAGGTGAACAAGTATCAACTGTAATTTGATTCCAGAGTTTATGGAAAAAAATAACTGCACATACTCAACATGAACATTTAATACAAATGTTTCAAGAAAAACATACCCAATAAACACAATTTAAGGCATATTTAACTGTTCGATTACCATCAAATCTGCAATCCCTTTGCTTTCTTCATACTCTCGAATAGAAAGAAAAAAAAAAAAAGCAGCAGCCCTACTGCAGGGAAAAGAGGCTTGAAAAACAACTTTGATTGGCACTTGGCCTGACCCACGGAGGAAGAAAAACAGTTTTTGGACAAAGAGCGCAAATATTTGAGCTTGCTTACTTAGATGCTTTCTTTCTTTCTTAATAAAGAACAATCCCAGCTGAACTGTATTTAGAGAAATTGACTAAAAACGGTACCCTATTCATCTTAGTCTTTCAGTCGCGACGCATTTGCACAGCTCAGCAATTTTAATTCATTTGTACTGGACAAACAGAAGCACCTCAACTAATGTTTCCACTTAATGAAATGTAAAAATATGGTTTGGAAAACAATAAGTTGATTATAATATTATCCGGTGGCCAGTGTTAAAGTCTGATTAAA
The DNA here is from genome assembly GCA_004026545.1 of Mormoops blainvillei. Taxonomy (NCBI): domain Eukaryota; kingdom Metazoa; phylum Chordata; class Mammalia; order Chiroptera; family Mormoopidae; genus Mormoops; species Mormoops blainvillei. Next base: position 162,120 of record PVJD01001309.1, read on the forward strand.
AGCTTTTCTCGGTCTAGAGCGACATCCCCCCCCTACTGCCCCCCCCCGCCCCCCGTTAACGGAATGATTAAGCCAAGTAAGCTAAACAATACTGGAGTAAACTTTCTATCAGTCACTCTGGGAAGCAATAAGCTAATGGTGCGCCTGATTTTTCTGGACAAACGGCGGGGGAGGGGTTGCTAAAAAGGGATAACTCACGTCTACCTCAGTCTCCTCCTCCCCCAATCCCAGCCTGAGGAACTGTAAGGTCGAATAGCATTTCCCATGGGCATAAAGTTCAAGCTGCTTTACTAGTTCCTTTCATGACTGAGCTATAGACTTAAGATGACCATCAGAAGAATGTAAAAAGGGGGTGTTAGGGGAAAGCGCGCAAGGAAGGCAGAAGCAACCGAGTAAACAAAAACAGCCGCAAGAGATAGCCACAGCGAAGACGGAGCCAGGTTCCTCAAGACCAGACCAGGCTGTTCTGATTTCGCATCGACCTCCACCAACAGCACCAAGAGAAGGATCGAACAGGTCCCGCGTTCCCCCTTGCAAAAAAATAAATCCCCGAACCCCCGGGACTAGCGTCTGTCCCCGCGGGGATAAAAGGAGCAGCAGTCTTAATCCTCCACCCTCAACCCACGCCCCCTTTTTCGGTCTCGGCGTAGGGAAGGTGCCCCGGGATCCCTTTGAGCCTCGCCCCAAGTGTGCGCCCGGGGGCCGTGCAGCCCGAGCCCTGTCGGGCAGGAAGCGCCCCTCTCTAGCCGGACCTCAGGCCGAGCCCGTACCTTCCGCAACACTTTCCGGCAGTTGGTACAGAGCAGGTAGTTGGCCGCGGCCGACGGGCTGCTGCCGCCCCGGTTCATCGTGGCTGCGGGCACCGAGGCCGGGCGGCGGGCCGGGACGAGGCTGTCACTGCGGCCGCCCGCGCCGCTGCGGAGCCGGACAGTCCCCGCGCCGCCGGTCGCGCTTCAGACTCAGCCTCCTCCGGCGGGATATCGGGGTAGGAGGCGATGACCTGAGAGCAAGCGCTGCTGTCCCAGGCTACTACCGCGGCGGCTGCCGAAGCGACGGCGGAGACGGCGGCGGCTGCTCTTCACCGTCCCGTTGTTCTACCCGCCTCCATCCTCCAGACCCCCGCCCCCGCCTGGCTAGGACGAGCAGCCGCCACCGCAGCCGCCGCCGCCGCTGCCGCCGCTGCCGCCGCCGCCGCAGCAGCGCCTCAGTGCGGCCCCGCCCCCGCCTCCCCACCACCTTCACCACCTCCACTCTCGGTACCGCCCCCTCCCGCCAATCGGACAGCTCCGGCCACGCCCCCGGGGCGCTAGCCCGCTACCAATGAGCAACTAGAGCTAGGTTGGGAGCTGCGCCGGCCAATCACAGAGGCCGAAGACGCCTTGAATCTCCGGGCAAGTTAAGTTTATCTGGGAAGCTCGGAACTAAAGGGAGATGGCGGGTTAGTTAGGTAGTAGGATGGGAGGGAATACAGTTTGTGATGTTCCGCCAATAGGAGGAAGGGGGTGTGTTATATGCAAATTAACAGGGAAGCGCCGAAGGTAAGCCACGCCCCTTCTCTAGGTCCCTGCAGAAATGGTGAGAGTGCGATAAATAGCTGGAGCTAGAGCTCGCTGGTGGATCTAAAACTGAACTGAATATTTCCTGGTTTCTTGAGAAAGGTTGGGAAGGTGGCGGGGGTTGGGGGTGGGGAACTAAAATGTTCATACCATCACGTCAGTGGTTAGGCTCTCAGCCCAAATGTTAGCTTAGCTATAAAGAAGACTGCAGTCACGTAGGGCTTTGCATCCAGGGAGCTCTAAGAACTTTATGCATCATTTATCGTGAGCCTCGTATTGCAAAAGACCAGTTACCTGAGGTTTGGGCGGAGACTAGGGTATGTTTGAAGCATATTTACACAATCGGGGGGGAGCACAAAACCTCTGGTGTCGTGGTTTCCTATCTGAAGCCCTTCTCGGAGTCCTCACAGTAATGCAAGTTCCTTTATTTGACTAAGCACTAAAGGGCCAAAGAGACAGGTTTGTTTTCTCACCCAAAAGTCCCTTCTGAAGCAGCTGGTCAGATACACGCAGAATGCGCAGCCCTGCTTGAAAAGGAATGTTCGGGGAACAAATTGCCTTTTAAAACTATTGGGCTGAACTGCCTCTTCCAAAGCTAAAAAATGGTGAGTCAGGATTTTAGTGTTCACGCTCTCGAGAAAGAAGGCAGATGTAATTGGGAAAGCTCTGGCTGACAGGATGGGAAAGAGACAAGGCCAGACGCGGGGAGGGTGCCTGTTCTCCTGTGGGGGCCAGCAACCCCTGTGCGGGTCGAATGCGGGTTCCCGACGCGGGACGCCGCGAAACCGGCTCCCGGCGAAACCGACTCCCCAGTGAGAACAAAGGCAGGCGCCGAGCGAGAACCTGATTGGTGCTCGGTCCTCACCGGTGTCCTGCGGGCCGCGTAGATAACTTGCTTCACCCACTGACGCAGAGCTCCGTGCTCACCGGAGCCCCAACTCCCGGCCCGGCATTGGTTGTGACTACGGAGGACTGTACGTTATGACATCACCTGTTTTCGCTTTTTAGAACACAATCAGTATTCTCGGTTTCTCCTGTTTTAAAGGTCTCCAGTGTACGCAGATTTGTGAAGGCCTGCAGTTCGAAGAATGAATCTTTGATGAGTTGAAAGAACAGTGTCACTGGTTTGCATTTCTTTCTTTTCAATTTAAAAAACTACCCTGGTTTACTTTGGGATTCAGTGTGGTGTTGTGATGCAAAATGAGAAAGGTACAGTGGGAGGAGCTAGCAAGTTTAGCATATCAAAGCTACCAAACTGTGTGGTTAAAACTGCCAATCTCATTTTTTCAACAGCTGCCTCCTCTTTATCCCTTTTAGAGATCAACAGGCATAAACCAAGGCTACACAGGATCAAAGGACATTGAAATCTGCCAGTGTTAGGTTTAAATAGATTAAAATAGACTGGAAAACCCCAAAAGGATCTAAGTTACGTGGTTGGGCAAATGTGTTGATCCATTAAACTAGTCATAACTGAAGATTGCTTAATGCTATGTAGACTAGAATATATAGCCTAGAATAGCAATGGTGTAGGCAAGGTGCTTAAAATTCAGGTAGGAGAAACTGTAAAAGCAAGAAAGTTCAACGAAGGGAGAAATTACCACGTACTCTTCAATGCAAAGAACCAAGAAATTCAGGAAAAAAAGTTAGCAAGGCCCAGTTTTCCTAGAACTCAAATACATAATGTATCTCCATTTAGTGATAAATTTCTTGAACTATATTCCAAACTGGTTCTGTCTTGTAAAGCAGACTTTATGTGAATACATTTTAAAGGAAAGAAGAAATTGAAGGATGAAGTGAATTTTTATGCACAGATCGAAATGTCTCAAAATAGTATTTTAACTTCAAATTACTTTCTATCTTACTCTTTTTATAGTGCTTCTTTTTACTTAATAGATAAAATCCTTTAACAACAGAGCCCTTTAAGTTCTTCAATAACTAAGTAACCCGGAAAGAATGGCCAAGACAGTTTACCCCTATCCGATTAGATCCTCTAACAAAGATTGTTAAAGGGAAATTTTAAAGGAATATCTTCTTTGATATATGAGTATGGTCAGATGCAGGTATGTGACCTAAAGATGTTTCTCTCCATCAAACTGCCCCAAGTTTTTATAACATTAATCGTCTATAAGGCCATTTATTGGCAGTTACCATGTACTGCTTTGTGACATTTCTTAAATTGAACTGCTACATAAATGTTTATGTTCCACCCCTGAAGTTTTCATTCTCAAATTCTGGTAAGATAACTCATTCGCAATACACAGCAACCACCCTTTCTTCTGGTTCTCACATCCTTAGTCCTCTTATTCTTGTTCTCCACTCTCATGGTGATTTTCTGCTCTTGTATCCTTTTTTTCCCTTCTGTTCCTCACCTGGTCTTCCTTCTTTCCCTAGCTAACCTGGATATCATCAAGAGAATGGGACTTAGAGAATAAGTGATTTGCAAGTAAATTCTGGAGCACACTTGTCAAACCAACTCAAAAAAAGTCTGGAGGCTTTGCTAGAAATAATTGATATTTATTTAAAGTTCTTAGGGTTTGCAAACTGGAAACATAACTAAGCAATAGCGAGAGTTTTCCAGAGAAGAAAGAAAAGCTGAGGGCTCTTACATTAAAAAGTACATTTTTGAGAAGAGTCAGCCCCGCAATCTTAGCCTCTGGTTTAGTGCAAAATGGTAATCCTTTATGTGATTGGTGGTCTAGATGATGGACATCAAGTGGTCTGGATGCATGAACTTTCTTTCCTTAGTCCTTCAGGGGATAATCAGAGGATTATTTGGAGGTTTGATATATATCCAGGCATTGACACAGGACTGGAAAGTTCAAAAATGTTTAAGTTCCCAGGCTAGTTAGAACAAGAATAGAACTGTTTCCTCATACCTCAACCTACTGATTTTAGTAATTTAGCAGTTTGACTGTAGTACTCCCTTTTATTTTTTCACTCTTCTTCACTTCCCCCATTTTGATTAGATTTTTCTCTCAGGAAACATCATAGATCAAACAAAACATTTTAAAGTCACTTGATGCCAAGGTGGCAATGGCTTCCTTGGACTTGTCGTGTCCCTTGGAGCGGGGATTATGGATTAGAGACAGGCTTGCTATATATGAATTTATAGTCAGCTCAATATTTGTGTTAATTTTTAGACTGAAGCATGGGGAAAGGACCAAATGAGACATTACTATTATATATCAGTTTTAGAAACCAGCTCAGTCTTGAGAATAGGTCAGTTCAATTAAACAGTCGCCTCTCATCTCAGGAGTCAATGATGAAGGTGGCTCAAAATAGGTCTAGTTTCAATAAACTTAGCCTTGTGTTTACATAGGAGCAGCATAAATAATGATTAACCTTATAAGCCCTATTAAATCTGCTTTGCTGGAATTTCCATAAGGAATCTTCGGATTGAACTTTAAAAGGCCTCTTGCGGCCAGAAAAGCCAGGGCAAAGATTCGCCATCATACTCTGTCTGCAATATCCATATTGTTGGGTGAGTTCCTTTCTTCTCAATGTCCCTAAAATATCTTAAGATTCCTGCACCTGCCAGGAACTGACCTACTTTACTCACCTGGTAAGGCTGCTGGGAATCTTGTAAGCAAGGTACCAGGTTGATATTTCCAAGGGTTTTATTGGCTTCCACAAAACAGTTGTAGTTCCTTAAAGTTGTCTGGTCATACCTGAGTCTATGCATGTCTTTGTCAAATATGACACTTAAGTCAAAGCCTTGGATTTAATATAACCGGCTTCCAATTATGTTCTCTTATAAGAAGAACAGATTCTTATTGAACTTGTACAAATAACAATATTGCCATAAAATTATAAAGACTCACTGACAGTTTCTGAATTCTGGAGGTATTAAGTAGGGAAAAAAAGATAAATGTTTTAATTCTGCTCACAAAGTAGTTTACCAAATTGCTCTAAGTCATAGACAGTTTAAGAAAAAGGTTTTCCTATATCTGGAAAACAAGGTTAAAGAACCAGTTATATTTCAAACAAAAAAACATAAAAATTATAATCATTCTTATCAGTTCAATCAGTCTCATGTTATTAATTCTTATCCTAATCTTTTTGTTAACAGTTTTATGAATCCATTTTTTTCCATTAGTTCTTGTGACCTTGCCTGATGATTAAGGGTGATAGGGTCAGTGATAATTCCAGGAAGTTTGCAAAGCTTTCCATCAGGGCCTGTATGATTTTCTCAGTGAAGTGGGTGCCTTGAACATTAGAAACTATGGAAGGTATACCCCCAGTGGAAAACACATTTTCTTTTCCACTATGAGGGCATCAGCCTCACAGTAGAGGAAGGCTTCAAAACATCTGGAAAACATACATGAAAGAACAATAACATATTGATAACCTATACTGAGTGGCAGTTGAATGAAGTCCAGTTTAAATGCACTATGCTGGATGAATGAGTGCAAAAACCCAAGATGGGATATGCCAGGGAGCTCAGAGGAACCAAGCAACTGACTTGGTTTTCGCATAGCTCCTACCATTCATTTAATGTACCATTGCTTCCCTATCTTAGTTTCTCTGATTTAGGATCAAGGCCATCAAGATGGCAAAAGCCTGGCACTGAGGGGTCAGTTTTGCAGTAGCACATGAATTTCATCCACATGTGCTATAGTCTTTATAAATTTTGTTCCTTTGCCTTTGCGTGAAAGTTAGCTAGGACGTTGCCTTGGTACTCAGGTTCAGTCTTTTTAGTGTGATGCTCAATTTTGATGACAGGCATCTTATGCCAGGACATATTAGACTTCCAGAAATTTCACACAAGCTCTGGGACACTTATAATATGCACTATACAGACACAACAAAAAGATGGCTTAATATTTATACAATTGACTAAACAGAATCACAAATTATTGTGAAATAATACTCAATGATCTATTTGACCAAAGTAACGATAAAAGATTTCAAAGATAAATACAGAATATTAACTCTTACCATTGAGAAGATTAAGTTTTCCTACTTAATCAAAGACCTGATTAAGGTGACATAAAACACAGAAAATTATTTTGGTAAAGCATAGAAACTTTGCTTTCTTGGCAGAAAACTTTTTACAGTATCTTACCAGGAGCACACAATTGTCCAAGAAAACTTTGTCCTTTTAGCAGATGAAAGAATATTATTTTAGTACACTATTGATATTACAGCTTATTTTCCAAAAATCCTTCTAACAAATTGATTGTTTTATCCAGTTCGATTACACATTAAATTTTTTTCCCAAGAATTCTTTTTACAAATCTTCCATAACTTTCCTTGTCCCTCTTAGTTTGTCTCCTCTTACTCATTCAGAAAGAAACAATTTGTCTTAGAAAAACCATTTTCTTTTAATTTTTTCAAAAATGCACTTTCATACTTTATACCTTATTCTACTGGAAATACATTATTGTTTCCATATTAATTAGAGTTGCTAACCTTTAGAATCCTTAATTTCTAATGAGACCTAAAAAATAAGCAATTAGCATTCTTTAGATTAGCCAATTTATGAATACATTTCATAGCTTTTAGAAACAGAGTTTCTTTTACTGGCAAATATACTTACTAATTTTTAGAAACATATGCTTCCTCAACAAAACATAAAACATTTATTAACAGACCCAAATTTATCTTACAGCTTTTCTTTAATGTCAAAAGTAGAAAAACATGGATTTATTTAACACAACGTTTCAGTATTTCATCTTATTTGGAAATGATCCTGATATTCAATGAATTTAACTTATTATTTAACTTGGCAAAATTATAAAGTTTCAAGTTACTAAAAGATTTGGGGAAACTATTTTAAATATATATACCAGATAATTATTAAAACATTTTATCTAAAGAACTTTTTATCTTACATCTATTTAGATTATTAGTGCTTAATAATTATGTTTAGATTAACTGTGAAAACACCATGAGATATCAGATAATAATAGTAATTGACTAATTCTTATCCCAAGCTACTTTTCTGCTGACAAATTTTATAATAGAAACAATATGAACTTCTTTTGTAATCCCAGGTAAAATAAAAATGTTATACTTCTGATAACTCTAAATACAGTCTTATCTAACCAAACCAAGCTCAAACCAGGTTTACTATGAAATATTTTCTCAGATTAAATGATTCTGAAAAGCATGTGGGTTATTTTATATTATATTTTTGAGAATTTATATATAAGCACTTAGTTCCTTTAAACCAATTAAACAGCTTTTACAAATTAGCAATGTCATCTGAAAGTAGAAAGTAGCACATAATACCCATGAACACACAGACAAATGCAGACAGATACTGATAGATTTGGTTTTTTAATTTGTATTTTTTCTATTCCATTTATTGAGGTGACACTGGTTAACAAAATTGAACAGGTTTCAGGTGCACAATTCTACAATAAAGCATCTGTCCACTGTATTGTATGTTTACTACCCCAAGTCCAGTCTCCGCCCATCACCATTTATCCCCCTCATACCCTTCTCCACCTCCCTTCCCATAGATTTTTTTTTTTTAAGTTTCAGTCATGGGACAGGCACAATAAGGCAAAATGCACTAATTTATAACAGTTAAGTTTATTCATTCAGATGGTTAGAGCTTTTTCTTATTAATATTTGTGGAGAAGGCAATTAAGATTGACATTTGTCCTTGACAAGTAGTCTTGGAACCAGATCAGCAGTTTGTGCTTTGAAAAAACCTTGTTTCCTATTTGTTTTTTTCCATCAGGATGAGGAATTGAGGATGGTAAAGATAGCTAGATGGGTTTTGAACTGCCTCTACGGCTGCATTTCTGGTTCCCCAAAGATTTGTAAGATTATGGCAGTTGCTCTTAACTCCTCCAAAGAATTGGATTGTAACTTCACAACCATGTAGTTTTGGGATCTACTCATCCAGCTACATCTTCCTAATTTGCTTCTTTCCCTCTGGGTACATAGTTTTATTTTAGCTTAAGGGAGGAGGCTTTTAAAAAAAATTCTATTAGGCTTTGAATTTTTATTTTCTAATTTTGCCCAACTTTCAATCATAGAATTATTAAATTTTTTGAAATGTCAGGTTTCAGCAGGAAGAAATAGTAAGAAATTTTAAAGCACCTGCCCAGATGACCAAAGTTTCTTTTTGGGTCCTTTTAGAACTATTTTAAAAGTCATTTTGTCTTTTAGAATCTAAAAGTGCATGCCAATGAAAGAATGCAATCTGTTGTCCCCAAGAGGTTTGGAATTCTCTCCTTTAAGGAGGGCCCTTGAGGTGTAGATTTAAAGATTTCCCTGGATGACCATTAGAGTTTTAAATTATTTTAGCTAAATTGGTCCATTTTAAAGGCACAAGAGAAGGGACCAAAATGTTTATATACATAACTAGCTAGAGTTCCCAACTCAAGGGTGAAGATCCTAAAGATAAATTTCCCTGAAAGATGTCATGGCTGGACAGAAACACAGAAGAGCAGTTAATGCTGTTTTTGAGTCATTTAATTTCTTAGAAGCCTCTAAGTACCAATAGAAAAATGTTTCTCATTCAGTTTGTTTAACATTTCTAAGATTCTCTAATTGTGCACATAAGTATACTCATTTTGGAATCTTGAAAAATCCCCAGAGTGGTCACTGTAATTTCAAATTGTCACTAATATCATAAGTCCATCTAAAAATACTTAAGAGGATGGGACCGTAAATCCAGCTGGCATTCCAGAATGGGGTTGCCCCTCCATAACAGACTTAGAGACAGGGCACCCCTTTGCAAAAACCAATATCAGAGGACCCAAGAATAGAAGCTCTGAATCTCAACCGAAGCAGAGAGGCTGGAACTGAGAGAACTCACCGCTGAAATCCCAGAGCCACTGGGGAGACAATGGAGCACGAAGGGCTCAAGCAGTGACCTTACTCCAATCCAACAGTGGCACTGAATTGAAGCAGAATGTTCTTCAAATTCTATGACACCAATACCATGTATGTCAAATGAACTGAAAAAAAGTCTCGAGGCTTTGCTAGAAATAAATAATAAAGATTTATTCAAGGATCTTAGGGTTTGCAAACTGCAAACACAACAAGGCAATGCCCATAGTTTTCCGAAGAAAGGAGCTGAGGGTTTTTCATACGTGAAAATACACTCCCGAGAAGAATCAGTCCTACAGTCTTAGCCCGGTCCAAAAAGGTAACCTTCTAGATGACTCATGGTTTGGATCATGGACATTCTTTACATAGTCCTTCAGTGGGTATCAGAGGGGTATCTGCAGCTTTGATATATATCCAGTCATTGATGCAGCACTGGAAAATTAAAATGGTTAAGTTCCCAGGCTAGTTAGAACAAGAATAGAATTGTATCCTCATGTCTCCACCTACCTTATTCTAATAATTCAGTGGTTTGGCTATAGTGACTCCATTTTATTTCTTCACTCTATTCCTCATACTGTTAAGAGAGAAAGAAACAAAAGCCAATTCTCTTGATTTCACACAGAGCAAAGAAAAACTCCACCCCTCTTGTTGTCTGGTATGTCTAAACAAGAACGAGCTTCACAAATGTGGGACATGGGTGTAGATTGCAACCAATGTTGAGAACTACTTCTTAATTTTTGTATTACAAGGTTAGAATAATATTTCATTAAACAGTATGCATCATAATTTTTTAAAAATCTGTTTTACTTGTCTTAAAATAGTCTTAAAATTTTTTTTCCCTTACAAGTAGTTCATAAAATCGCATGGCTTGGATGTACCATAACTTATTTAATCATTGAACGTGTAGGTTGCTTCCAGTTTTTTATGGTTATAAATAATGCTTTGGTAAGCTTCCTCATATATAAGTTTTTGGCAGCATCTCTGATTCCTAGACATGGAAATTCTAATTGAAAGGATATGAATATGTTTTAAAGCTCTTTATATAATTTGCTAAAATATTTTGTGGAAAGGTTTAGCCAATTTGCACTTAGCTCACAATGAATAAGAACACTCGGGGAACATCTGAGAGCACAAATTTGATCTGTCATTCTCCTATGTAAGGCCCACCAGTAGTCCACTTACCTCTTCTTCTAATGTCTTCTGCTTGGTGATTTCTTCTCCTGTTGAAAGATCTCCTTAAGGAGTCAAGCACTTGTCAAATTGTCCATGGTACCTCTCTCATACCTCTGCTTTAACATCAAGCTCAGTATTGAAATGATCGATTTAAATTATATTTTTCCTTCACTTTGTATTCTCAACTCTTAATTCAGCCCGCAGAGGAATGTTTAAAAAGCCTTGGAGAAAATAATTAGTGTTTACTCTTACTTTCCTAAATACACCATACATTCTTCTAGGGAATCTCTTTTGAATCTCTCATTATAGCCACAGAATCTTATAAAAGGACCCCAATATTTGTGAATTTAATGTCTGTGGAGCAGAGAGATTGGATTTATGTTATTTTCTGTCACCAATTCCTTCTCTTATATTGAATATAATAAATTATTATGGCTTAAGCTGCTATCTCTTTTATAAAATGAAAGTTCTTGCCACAAACCAGGGATTGGGGGCAGATTTTTATGTTCAGCACTTTTGAAAGAAACTATCCTGTTAATAACAGCTTTGACTTTTGGACTTGAAATTGTTTACTTCTCTACATATCTTCATTCTACTGACCTAAGAACTGGGCACCTTTATAGTTCCTAAATAAAGATTCAATTGAAAAAAAATCAGTTAGTAATGATATTTTTAAAATTCCATTTCTTGAGACAATAGGTCATTTTCTAACATTTTGCCTCCTCAGACTTCTTTTTCTCCCTCCCGGGGCACCCAAAGCATTTGGACAGCAGGCAAAGTGCTGCATTATTCACAAATTTACAAATACTGTTATTTGCTTTGTGCACAAAGGAATTTGCACTTCAGACAGTTGTAAATCGCTCACTCCCTTTGAGCTGTTAATTAGAGTCCTGCTATTTTGTCATAGGGCCCGATACCAACGTTACACCAAAGGAGAAATAAAGAGGATCTGATAGGAGGAGGCTCTGGTGCCTGTTCCCTCCCCACCCCCTTAATCACCCACCTCCACCAAAAAAAATTATTCTTACCAAAGCTTATTTTTCAAAGAACAAATGTTCCACCAAGATCCAAGTTTCTGTCAGTCTTCTCTTTTAACTTCTCATTTCAGAGCTTCCCTCCTTTAACCCCATATTCAGCAGACGGCGAAGGAGAGGCCTACACGTGTGGGGTTCGTTGTTTGGCCCGCACAATGTTAGCCTTAGAGTGCTTTAAAAATTTGAATTACTTTAAAATATTTACAATTTAGGAGATTTTATACCAAAAGTCTAGGTTTCTAATTTCTCTTGAAAAGCCGTGAGACCTGGCCACGGTGGACTCATACTGGCACACGGTAACCATCTGTTGGAGCCTGGTACCCGCTATTTGAGTTTGGACAAGTACCTGCCTTCTAGTTTGCCAAGGTTTCTGTCATTCCCTGGGGGTTCCATTTTGCCACTTTATTTACATTATCTCCTTGACATTTGTAGGGATTTGCTACCGCTATAAAATTCCTCCAGCATCTAAATTACTGATCTGCTGATTGGCACCTTAGCTTTAATAGAGAATGTGGATTGAAAACAAATTTGTAATCTCCAGGCTACAGTAAAAGTTGGGGACAGGGGTCAGATGTGAGGAATATCAAGATGTAAATAGTTAGGCACCCCGACACATACATGTCTCTGTGTGTGCGCACAGTAAGATATATATATATATATATATATCGCCTAAAAAGGAACTACTATGTTCTTTATCCTGCTAACCCCACCCCTATTCTAATTCTGTCCATGCTTCCATTCTAATTGTAGCTCTAGGGAAATGGGACCATGGGGAATGTGGCAGTAATGGAAGGACATTGAGGGTGTTTCACTGATGGATATTATCACGCAGACACTAAGAGCTCTGACTTGGGAGTCAGATATGGATTTGAGTACTGACTGTAACCTTTACTAGATATGTGACCTTGAGTAATTTAATTTCTCTATACTTTAGTTTTCTCATCTGTAAAATGGAGTAATAATGCTATCTATCTTAAAGGGTGATTATTAAAATCAAGTAAGTTAATATACAGTAGTGCTCAACAAAGTGACTAGAACATTGTAAACTCTCAAAAAGTGTTTGCTGCCAGCTGCCATGACACAAAGCATGTTGTGCTCTCCACATATGGTGTGACCTTGGTCTACTTACTTAACCTTTCACTTACCAATTTTCATCATCTGGAAAGTTAGGATATAATATTAACTTAGCCATAGAGTTGTTTGAGGATAAATTGAGTTGTGTGGTAAGCACTTTAAAATAATGCCTAGCATGTAAGACGTGCCATTTGTGTTTGATATTATTATATACTATGGTCAGGAGATTCTTTTATCTGCTTCTTTTTTTCCTCAGGGGAAATCTTTGATTTTTGAGGTACTTCTCAAAAGTAAGATAATGTGAGGTAGTAGAAATACCAATAGACAGAAAGTCAGGAAACCTAGGGTTTAGTTCAGTACTGGTCTGAACTATGTGATACCGGCCCAGTTTCCTAATCTGTTAAGTATGGAGGGCTGATTAAGTCAAGGTTCAGGGCCAGATTCAGCCTGTAGGGGCAGTGAAGCTTGCATAATATGAGGACCTTCCTTAGGAAAAAATATAAAACTAGAGATGCAATATTAGTTATGAAAGTGAATCCAGTACTTATTTAAAATGAGCAACAAAATCACAATAAATTTTTAAAAGTTGAAAATACCATAAATACCACAAAAATCCAAATAAATAAATGGGGTTTTTTTTTGTTTTTTTTTTGCAGTCCTAAAGTGAGAATTTCCATTATTTGGAGAACCCTGCCCACCTCCTTGCTGCTTGATAATTAATGTTTATTAATTATCTGACACAACTTTATATTACATTTTCCCTACATTTTGGGGCTTTATAGTCTGATTTCCTCTCCTTATGACAATGATGTTTGCAATATTATCTTCCATGGAGAGAATAACAGGATTATTTGATCTTTCCCCAAGCATACATGTCCAGTCCTGAGTGCCCCAGGACACATAAAAGTCATGAAACAGACTCTCATCCTACATTTTTAATACAGGATGCTGGTGAATTGGCCTGGTGGGCAGAGGAAATATTCCTAGAACCCATTCTTACTTTGGGACAACTCGAAATAACAACCAGACACTGAAATGACTGACCCATATATATCTATACAACTCACTAAACTCAAGCTAAAAGTAGCTTCATCTCAACTTTCCCATAGCTTTATCCAATTTATCCAGCATGCAAGAGAGTTTAAAAAAGGTGAGTTGGAGGGCAAAGAGACTGTGGTCTTTACCAAAAATGTTTGAAATATCTTACTTTTGAAATTTAATTAAAAACCTGACCATGTAAACACATGGCTCAGGCCTTTCTTGGGGCCTTGGAAGGCACCAGTGCTAGTGATGGACTCTAAAGTTTAAACTTCATTAAATTTGTGGTCAACCCGTGTCAGTAGAGAATTGCAAAGATCTCTCAAATTTTAAAATTCTGGGAATTTGTTTTGTCTTAGTATTTTTATGAGAACCTAGCATTGGTAGGATGTAGGAGAGGTAGGAAAATTTCTTCAAGTAGGCAGGGAAAAGAAAAAGCCCTTGTGTTCCCCCAAATCCCCAGAATTGTATTAGTTTTCCTTTGTTTCCTCAGGGATCATTTATCCTATTTATCTCCTTGATAGTTCAAACCTGCTCTCCCAAAATCTCAGTATCCTTCTTTTAGAGATGAGGAAACTGAGACAGAAATATCGCATATATGTTAAAGAAAAGAAAGATCATACGCTGGCTGTCTAGGTGTTCAAAAGGAAAGTGGATGAATAAAATAAAATATCCAGATGAGAGTAAGAGAGTTGGGGAGTAGGATCTAGTTAAGGCAGTATAGAGGAGTTATAATTTGTAGACTCAGAGTTTAGATGCAATAGTGTTCTATTGGGAGGGATTTGCAGGGAATCAACACGTAGGACTGAAGTGAGATTGAAGGGGCCCTTAGAACAGTCTACACTTTAACTTTCAAACTCTTTGAATGTGACTATGGTACATACAGACTTAGAGCATCTTCAGCAACCCATCTTATTCACCTGAGTATTTCAAGTACCTGGAACCTAAGAGGCACTCAAAAGCTTGTTGGATGAAATGATTGGATGCATTAGAATTTGTTAATTAAAAAGCAAGTGAACACAGTATTTTTACCAACAAAAGTTCCCAAATTGTCTTGGAATCATAAAAATATTTTCATGCACATGTAAAATGTGCCTTGTTCGTAAGAAGGAACTTACAGTGTTTATGTGCATGGTAATAACAAAGACAGCAATTTCAAAGATAAAATGTTGGCTTGGGATAATTCATTCCTACATGAATTGCAACCTTGGAATCACAACAGCAATTTGTGAGATTCTGGAAGGCTGCAAATTTGGAAGAATATGCTTTGAAATGTATGCTGTCCAGATATTCTTTTATTGACTCATTTATTTGTTGGACAGTTACCAAGTCCTGGTGGTAAAAATAACAAAAGACGGTTTATAGTCTAATAGTGAGACTGAGGTATAATCTCTGCGTTGGTAGTAGGTAAATTAAAAATGGGGACTAGAGGGTAAAAAGAATTATTAGCGAAGAGCTCAGAAAGACCTTTTGAGTATTTGTTGCCTGTAACCGAGTGCCTCTTTGTAGCAGTGATGGAACCTTGATGCAGAATGTTTGCTGTGTATCAGTGCAATTTACAAGTCAATGGGAAGAATGATTAACCCTTATAAATATCAGAGAATAATACAGATAGTATATGATAAAATCACCTACTAATTCCATGTTCATTACTTAATTCCTTCCTGCACTAGGGCATTTATTCAGCCAGCATATCTTTGTGGAGTACATACCATGTGCCAAGCACTTGGCTAGTCAGGGAGATAAAGTGGGAGATGGACTGAAAGTCAAAGTCTTCCCGAACTTATAACCTAGCACAGAAGGTGGACTTTAAACAAGTAATGCTGATAATGTAGGGAAAACACAGAAAGGGGGTATACAGTAGAGAAATCTAACCAGGTCTGGGTTTCTCTAAGGAAGCGAAATATAAACCCGGGTGGGCTATCCCCTGGTTTCTGACGGTGACTTCCACATATTCCATTGACCAGGTCCTTTCCGTTTGCAACTTTCAATGTTTCAATTCCTCCTTTAAATGTAGTTCATGCCCCGGTTATGAAATTCCTAAGAATCCTGGCTTTTTACATTACAATGGATACACTTTTGTGCTGGGAACAATCCCTCCTTTCTTTTCTAAGAGGTACTATCCACCAACATTTTTAAAGAATATCAAAAAATATTTCCTGATTAAAGAATGTCACTTAACATCATTATTTCACTCTTAACCATTCTCCCTCAGTTGACCATTCTGCTAGTCCCACTTGTGTATGTGCAGGTTACATGTATGTACCATTTCTAATATGTACATTTATATTATCTCTCAAGACTGTGAATTATTTGAAGGTAACCCTCATATCTCTATATTCTTTAATCTTTATAACATCCATCATAATAATATTATAATCATAATAGGTACAGAAATAGGAGCAACTACTACCACATACTGAGTGCTTACTGTGTGCCAGTCATTTTGCAATAACTTACATACATTATCTTGCCTAATATCTACAAAACCCTATAAAGTGGTTATTATTACCTCCATTTTACAAATGCTTTATGTAGATTAAAAATTTAGTCAGAATCACATATTCATTATAAAACAGAGCTGTGATGTGAGTCCAGATTTGCTTGATGCCAGTGATTATAGTGTTCTGCAGTCCCGCCCTGGCATGATGCAGTCAGTCATTATTGTAAATATTCTTTGAACTCATTCTCTGTATTAGGTTACCAAACTGTGAGGTCCACTGACTTAGATTTCCCAAGCATGCACCAAATATAGTTAGGCACCTCTATTATATGGATTCTTACTGAAATGAATGTTACGGGATTTGGCAAAGAAGTATCCATATTCCCTATTCTAATAACTTATTGTCCTCGGACATGTTACTCAAAAATACAACAAGTGAGTGATTCTAGGATGAGAAAAAATATTTTTATGGGTACTCTAAGTTGAAATTTCAAATGTTTTGATATGTAAATCTAAAGATTCCTAGACACTTGGTTAGCCATAACTTGATGGATGGTAATGGAGATAAAGTTGATAAAATTAAGAAAAAGTGGAGAGGACAGAAGGCGCTGCCGCCACTCTCACGTGGTGTATCAAGGATCATCCAAATCTATTGTGATTAGCTGAGATGAGCTCCTCTAAGAAAGAAGGTGAGCCCTGGCTACTGTGTCTCAGTTGGTTGGGCGTCGTCACACAGACCGAATTGTCTGTGGTTCGATCCCCAGTCAAGGTTGCGGGTTTGGTCCCAGGTTGGGTGGCTTCCGGAAGGGAGCCAGTTGTTGTTTCTCTCTCACATCGAAGTTTCTCTCCCTCTTTCTCTCCCTCCCTTCCCCTCTCTCTAAAGTCAAAAATAAAAACAAAAGATAATTTTTTAAAAAGAGAGAAGATGAATAAACTGGTTTCCACATAATCTACCAGCAACCTAGATATATTTATCTCAACCTGTCCCATCCATATTCTCCTCTAAAGAGATCTTTCTACTTGTGGCCTCATTCTGAATAATCAGACTCTGTGCTGTGTGTTTGCCCTTGTTTCAGATGAGTGGACCAAGGAGTAGACACTTGACTTTGAAGATGGTTATTCTAGAACCTGGCCAGCCATCTGTATGAACTACTTAAAATGAAACTTAAAATGATAATCTGGGCTAATCAGATGCCTTTCTTAGAAACTTGGCAGTGGGAAACTAAGACACGAAGCCAGTTGGCAGCAAAGTCAGATTGTGAGAGGATGCCGTGAACCATATGTAAGCTAAAACTATGAAGGAACAGAGCAGATAGAGAGGAAAGGTTGAGGAAGCTGTTGGGGGTGGAGGATGAGGGCAATGCACAGAAAAAAAGCAAAGGCACTACAACGCTGGTACTTAGAGCTGCCGTCGGTCAGTCGTGGTGGGTTTCCAGTTCCTATCCTCGCTGTGCCTTCTTGTAACAACCCATCTCTCCCCGCCACCCCACCTCCACCCCCAATCTAATCTCCTCTCACTGCTAATTTTGCGAAGTACCTTGAGTGCTTCTGCTTCTTTTGACCAGAAGAGACAGACTAAGACAATCTTCATTTCCATAGCAAGCACTTACAGATACATCATTCTTAGCTCTCAGGAAATGGATGTGAAAGTCAGACATTTGAAAAGAAAAAACTAGAACTCACTGGGCCAGAAAAATCCCATTTTAGTTTTTGCTCATAAAAAAACTCTTACAGCCTATGTTTCATTAAGAAACTCTGCTCTGCAAAAACCTCTAACGTTTGAGAACAGTTTTGTATTCCGAGTTGGAGAATGGCGATTGGTAATCTATTACCCAAACTGCCTTTCCTCTCCAGGTTTAATGTGAAAACTACTCAAATATGTTTACACTAGCAACTGCCTCTGAAGAAAAATCTGGGAGACAAAACTTTCTCCCTTTCTACTTTTTATCCTTCTTTCAAACGTAATGCTTGCTGGCCCAGTTTAATGATTTTCTAGCGTTTTGAACCAAAAATATTTTCTAAAACATAAAAACAAATCAAAATTAAGTTTCCTTAAAAGTTTCTAAAAACTAAGTAAAGAAAATGATAGGGTGAATGAGGGTGACTGTGTCAGTTTACAGATTAAAGATCACTATGGTGGTCTTTACGGGATATTAAGGAGACCAGGCCTATACAAGGAGGTCATTTCGTTTTAGAAATATAAACATGCATAAAATTTTAATTTGATTTAACTTACCAGATCTGAAATGTGCCTAAACAACTGATCTGTTCCTGTAGAGCCAGTCACTAGCCTTAGAGGAGCTCATCTCCGCTAACCGTAACAGATCTTGACTTTGTTGGTTTCCGTTCATTTCTGTGTCTCTCATGCCTTGTCTCTGCAGGAACACTGGTCTTGTTTCCCTTTGCAAATCATGGTCTCTGTCTCTGTCTCTGTCTCTCGCATTTATACTGGTCTTATTCTGTGCTCAGCAATGCTTGAACCTGTTCTCTATCTTACAGGTAAAATAGTTCCTAGGACTTGCTACAATGTTGGAAAATAAAGGTGATACTTCACCTCTACGGGTGAGGATCATCTTTGCCAGATCTTTGAAAACTTCGTGGTTGAGGAAGAAAAAGAAATGGTGCTTCTCCCTGGGCAATACTAGAAGAGTTGCAGTTGTATTGCACTTGCTGTTGATGAGATAATTCTACTGTTATTTCTGTATATGCAAGACCTGTCACTTTGCATTTTCTGTTTCTCTGAGAAAAATATGAACATCTAGAGATTCACATGTTTGGGGGAACTAGAACTGAGGGACCACAGCAAATGGAAACATTTTATACAAGTTATTATTTTAGCTGTGACCTGAAATGTATTTGCTAAGAGTTCTGTAAGGGTGAACTTGAAAACCTGTTTTCTATGGTGGTATTGTATAATCTCGTCATTGTTCAAAAAGTCTTTAAATTTCATTTTTTAGTACTTACTTTATAGGCTTTTTGAGGATTAAATGAAAGAGTAATATGTGAAGTACTTAGAACAGTGTGCCTCCTATGAGAACACAATACATGTTAGCTATTATTATCTCTCTAAGGTTTCACACAACAACAATATATTTTTCAATAGCAATTGAAATTTAGTTGAATTTTAATGTTTTGGGTTCCCAGCCGCGATTTACCACAGTTTGCTTGATTTAAAAGGGCCTCACGTACTTGATAACGTGCATGCTTTATCATCACACATCTTTATTGCATTTGTTTGTAAAGGTACATTTTTGTCTTCTATTAGTCCAATCACATTCTAGATAGAGAGCTCTGTGTCAAAGATACTGTTGAATAATGAAGGACCTAAGTGCTCAGAGAAATTAAATGATGACAGTGTATCACTCATTCTAACTCCTCTAGAGTTGAGGAAAGGCAATCTTCTCTAGAACCTGAACTTGGACTTGTATGTAGGTGAGTGTGTGCATACACACAAATGTGAATATATATACCTCTATGTGTCCAGCTCACAAGAAATTCTTTTTTCTATGCTAGAGATAGCATGCCATAATCATTCCGTAGGCTTTTAACTGAAGAATTGCTGTTTGCCAGTTAATTAAAGAAAATAATATTTCCATTTAAGAGCTGAAATTCTGAGATAGAGGGCCTTGCAATAGTTCCAGACCTTTGCTTACTAGCCAGTAACTGGTGACTCCCAGTTTTACTCTGCTAGAGGTGACTGCCTTCCATGATATAACAACATCATGGAAGATATTATACCTGATCTGTTCTGTGTGATTCAAGCAAGAACCTAACCATATTATAAATAGGTCTAGATTTTAAAATATAGGTCTACGCTAAGAGGGTCCTCTGGGTGGTGTGGTGGGCAGAATATATAAAGCATGGACCAAGCCACAGGTTCTGCCATCCTTGCCTTTTACAATTGCCTTCTGTTTATAGAAGCCGATCTGTGAGTCTTCCCTGGTCATCGGGCAAAATGCCTTATTTATTTCCTGGTTGTTTATAAAACCAAGGGACCAGGGCACAGGATATTTATACCGTTGTCTATCAAAGCATTCACTGGGAGAGGAGATAAGCAATTCATCTGCCAAAAATATTGTGGCTTGCAAAGTAAGAACACGTGAAAAAGCTCATTGCATTACCAGTTCATACGTAAATGATTTTGTACTCTTGAGCAAATGACGCATCTCATTTACATTGAATTCACTTTCCTCTGATGTCATGAACGTTATTTTTTGCTGTTTCACCATCATCCTTAGCCCACTGTGCAATGACATCTCAGGTTAACGGGCTGAAGCGAAGTGTTGAGTCGGATCCTCCTGAGAGCATTAAAAAGAGTTTCTTCCCCTTTCCAAAGAACTAAAGAGTGTATTTAGCCAAAAAAGATAAGATCCTAGATGTGGAGGGTAACAGGAGGGGTAAGATTTTTCTAGGTAGAAGAAGCAAAGAAGTCCCTGCTTGGGTGGGCTGATGCCATAGTTTCTGTAACCCCGCTGCCGCCTGAAGTAGCTTCTGAAGGAAGACCAGCAGAGTCTGCCACCCCTCATAAGACGACAACCGAGGTGAGCCGAGGCTCCAGCCCAAGCTGGCAGCTCCTGAGCCAGCTCAGCATCATCTCAAGGCTGTCGTTCTCTTTGTCCTGTGCCCTCAAGGCTTCAGCAACATCCTTCTAGCCTTATTCTGGAGTGAGATCAGGTGAATTCCTCAGAGCCCATGGATTCCAGACATGTTAGCTACACTGATTTTGTGTAGTTGAATCTGCTTCTGGGGCTCCAGATTCAATAAGATTACATGATTTCAGGGCCTTTTACTGTCTCTTGACTTTGGTCCTGTCACTTACCTAATCTAATTCTGAGTCCAATTTTCCATGTTCCAGACTCCCATCCCATTTATTAATCTGCCGCTTTTCCATATTAACAGCCCTACTCCCTGCTACCTTCTAACTATAACAAACTGTTAAAACCAAGGACATTTGCTCTTTTGTTCCTATTCTCCTCAGAAGTCACCCAAAAGTATCCTGGAAGCAAGGTAGAACTGCTTTAAAATATATATATATTTTTTTTTGCAGGAGAAAGCCTTACCTGTAACATGGCCTATTTGCCACTTGATGTAGTTCTTGCTCCTGCCGGGGGAAGGTATGGGTAGGATTTTGCTCATACACAGGTTGGCTGAGTCAGCTATTGCTTAAGGAAATGAAGGCAAGAGTCCTTGAGGAATGGTAATGGAGGTATTGGTGACATTCACATGCTGGGAAACTTACAGGTTACCTCTGACCCTGTTCATGAAAAGTGTGTCAGCCTCAGCCATATAGTTCCAAAAGAAAAGATCGCTTTCATCGTTAGACCGTAAGCTTCACGAGAGTACACATCTATGCTGGAGCTGTATTCATCCATGTACCCCATGTGTGTAGAACGGAGCTGGTCCCATTGTAGGCGCTCATTACGTCTGTTAATTTCAGTTCCTACCTAATGAACTGAAATTCTGTTATTACTCTAGTACTGTATTTCAACAAGGCTCCTCTCCATTAAAGAGCACCATATCAAACTGATGCTGCAGAATAGTTTTTAATATGCTAATTAAAACAGAAAAAATGATCATTGTATCCATCATAGGGCTTTGAATGAACATGAGCTTCTGAGGGCTGTAAATGTATCTTAGAGAATAGGATTAGGCAAAGCAGAAATACAGTTTTAAGGAATATCTCAAACATGAAGGGTAGTTGATAACGAGAAAACTTACTTTTAAATTATAGAAATGTTATGTTGATACAATTTCCTGTTTATCTGAAATACCAGCTGTTTTCTTAGGCCTTACTATGTTATTCCTAAAAAACAGGGCAAGGTTTAGATTAGATAAGAAATCCCTACCAAATCTAAAAAGTTATGAGACTATGATTATAAATGATCAAAAACTGTAAGTAAATAAAACTGAGAGCTTTGTTTTCTCTTTTGGGAGTCTAGCCCTGGAACAGAGAATATTAAGCTGAAGTCTATGACTGTACAGCCTTGTATCTTTGAATTCCCTAAGTGTGCAAAAAAATTTTGTATATGTGCTGTTTTTTTCCTTGAGGAACAAGGACCTAGAGTTTTCATTCAATTTCCAAGGTAATTTAAGACCTCAAAAACTTTATAAGCCATTAGATGATAACACCTGAGACTGTCTCCTTATGAAGCTTGACAGAACACTTTCTAGTGTCAGGCATTATGCTAAACATTTTATATGTATTATATCATTTAACCTCAGCTTCACAATATTGCTGATTTTCTCGAAGTCTTACAGCTAATAAGTAGTGGAGATGGGATATCAACCCAAGCTGAACCAGAATACCAATCTTTTATTCACTATGTAGAACTACTTTCATTTTCAATAGATGGAGCATTTACCCAAAGCCAGAGCCTTTTCCGTCTTAGCCATTATTTCACTGTAAGTCATCGTCCTTTCTATTTATACAGTAACTGCTTCCTCAGCATCCTCGTGCCTTACCACGCGAAACAGAATTCCTGTGTGGAACCAGCCTTCTAAAGCATGGAACCAACCCCTCTGGACTATTCACCTCAGTTCTTTTCCATTGTACAACTAGGTTGCAGTAAGCATAATTTTGTTTTCACTGTGTATTTTACACTCAAGCCTGGCCACATGGCACAAATGGACAAGCCATACATTTGGAGAGACGCCAAGAAATCCATCCTAAGCACTGAATGGTCCTGGCCCTCTTCCAAAATTGTACTAATCTTCCACAGATTGTGATTCCAGACACGTTTATACCTTCACCCCCAGGATAATGGAAACCAAAAAAGAGACAGAAATTAAAACGTCAGCCCAGCTGGGGCCGCAATGTGGGCCAGCAATTACAATGGAACTCATTGCCTCCCAGATCACCTGAGTGTAGCACATCTGTGCTTTTGGCGGAAGGGATAACAAAATAATCCAGAGCAGTTTCCTACTTGCTCTTTAGCTCAGTGTAACTATAGTGTGCTAGTTGACAATAGAAACTAAACTTTTAATAAACAACAGGAAAATTAAAAAAAAAAACAAACCCAGGTGAACAGCATACATCAGAATTCTGGTAAGCTTTGTATTCAGTTACCACTGCCATCACTCAGGACCGAAATACCCTGAAATAATGTGATGGAGGCTGGAGAGACAAGTAACATAAGCATCGTTGTTCTCTGCCGGAGCAAAGTGGGTCACTCAAACCTCACCTGCTGCAGATTCTGAAGGACGAGTAGGATGCCATGCCTCTGCACATGGAGAAAAGAATGTCCCCAGCAAAGATGACCCGTGAGAGGTCATACACTCTGTGGGATCATGATAGGAGTTCAAACCATGAACCTGGAAAAAAAAAAAAGTGAAACTGAGGGCCAAAGTCAGAAGTATGGGTGACATAAGGGATCAAATGGTGTGGGAATCGAGACACTGCCAATGTCCTTGCCTTCTCCTTTCTTATTCTTTACAGACCCAGCCACTGACAGAAACTGCTTATTTCACCAGAAGTAATCTGTTGTTTGCTCTGAAGGCGCTGACTTCAGTGTCTTTCAGTATCAGAGATTCCTGAGTCTTTGCTAGGCTTGAAACTGAGTGCTCCAAGCAAGTGGATACTTTTTCTTCTTCTGGTAGGCCAGGGCAACACTGAGATTACATCAGCAAAAAACATCCCTTCTGCCAATCTGCATCCTGATTCAGAGAGGCAGCTGATCAAGCGAACAGAGAAAACTGGTAGACATGAAGGAGATTGATTAAACTTCTGCTTTAACTTTTTATACCTCGGTACAACAAAATGGACGTAGGTCGTTTCCTGACAGTACTTGCCGCCTGCTTCGCCACTGTTGTTTTACTTGGCTACCTTCTCCAAGAGATTATAGACTTCCTGAGGAAAGTTTTCCTCATCATTGTATCATCAATTCAATAAAAAACTTTTGAAGAAATGAATAGAGAGAGTCAACGTAGAACAGTCTTCTGGTCAGTGTTATAGAAATAGTGAATTCTTCTTATCAGGTTAATAAAATGTGGGTTGAATTGCTCAGGAGTTTTTAATAACCAGTGGTTTCACCTGAATTTATATTATGTGCAAATGCAATATTGAATGCAGTTATACATTCTAGAGTAAGAATAAGTGTTCAGGCCCCGGTAGGTAACTGCTGATTTTGTCCTCTAGCTCTTATTTTTCCTTTGGGTAACTCTTAGGCAGTTTTAACCCGGGAAATTGCCCCACCCGCTCCTTCTCTGCCCTGTCCTTGTCCCCTTCCCCCAGGTGCAGCAGGTGTAATGTTGGTAAGTAATGTTCTCTGCTGGCTCCAGCGGAGAACAGCCTTCCTGGGGCCGTGGGGCTTCGTTCAGCCACGGGTATAGTCAGTCCTGTAAGAGGGACGCTGGAGCGGGAGGATGTCCTTTTTTTGCTCGGGAGAGACGCGAGCTCAGGCTGTGGAGTTCTCTATACCGAAGCCAACGCAGGGGAAAGTGGGGTGTGGGCAGGAAAAGGAAAAGATAGAGAGAGAGGGTCCCGATGATGCCACTAGAGGCAATAAATCGCCCACAACGTACTACTTTTCTGTCAGCTGCCACAAAAATAACTCAAACTTGTCCAAAGATCTTTGTGTGTCTCAGTTTTTGTATTTGTAAAAGAAAGAGAACACTTAAATGGCTCCCAGGGAAGTGAAATTTGATACATCTTTGTCTTGTTAGCATAATCATTATTTTATTGGACTGAGATCGCTGCCCTAGATATAATTTGGAGCTGCTGGGGCTACAGATAACTTAGAAAGCATGTAATCTCATCTGACAGCTTCAGATGAAGAGAGCCAGTAAGATTCACTTGTTCATTTGCTCAAGAAATATTTATTGAGCACCTACTATGTGCAGGCACATCTTTTCTCCACTTTTAGACCATCTTTTAAAACTGTTTCTCATATCACGGGGATTCCAGACCAGTGCCGGCATTCTTTGCTTAGAAGGGACTCCACTGTGTCAAAGCAACCCCTTAAAATGTGGCATCTGGACCAGAGCACGATAACATCCATTCATTAGTGTCACACATTCCTAAGTACCAACCACGGGTCAGGCATGAAGGTTAACAGGGATGAAGGAGACACAGTTTTGTGTTTCAAGGACTCGCTTGCCCAGAAGGAGGAGGCTGTCCTATAAATAAATTAGTCCTGCAAGGGGAGCTTCGGTGGAATCTGAGTGAGGGAGTGACCCATTCTCCTTAGAGTGGGGGATCCTGGAAACGCTTGCTTCCTACACAAGGAGGCTGGTCAGGATAAGAGTGCGGACTTCTGACAGACAACAGGAGCTGGGAGAAGGTATTCTAGGGAAAGTCAGCTACCTGAGCAAAAGTAGGGAGGAATGAAACGGCCAGGGAAGTTCAAGGCTCTGAAAAGGCTTTGCTAGGGCAGGAGTGGGATGTGAGATGTGGGTACAGAAGAGGTGGGGACCAGAAAAGTAGGCAGGGTGGAGCCTTGAATGCCATACTGAGAAGCTTGGATATTCTTACAAGGTGACAAGGAGTCTCTAAAGTCTTTAAAGAAGGGGGACAACATGATTAGGTTTACATTGTAGAAAGACACTTTGAAGGTATATGGCCCAAGGGCTGGACCTCCAGGAAAGTAAGGGAGGAGTACCAGCTGGGAGACCAGGTCATCTGGGTAAGAAATGCATAATGATTCCATTAAAGCAAGAGCTGTGAGGATGGAAAGAAAGGGTTGCTGTAAAGGCAGAGAGGACACGTGGACCTGCTCTGCTGCAGGACATGGCTATGCAAAGTGGGTCAGAGAACCAGCAGTATCACCATCACCTGGAAGAAAGGCAGGATCTCAGGCCCTACGCCAAATCTACTGACTCCGAATCTGCGGGTTACCAAGATCCTCTGGGCACATTACGGTTACAGAAACACTAGCCTGGGCACTTGGGCTTCAGTGATGAAGACACAGGAAAGCTGAGGTCCCTCATGGAGTTCACACTCTAACAGGGGAGGTAGGTGGTTACAGTGAATGGTGCCTGTGATAAGTGCTAGAAAGGAGACACATGGGGGAACTGGGAGATCATGCAACAGAGGGATCTTATCTGGGTCGTAGGTTCAGGGGAGGCTTCCCTGGGTAAGTAAAAGCAACATGCAGAGTGAACACAGAGAAGCAGGTGGAAATATGTGTGTGAGGGGGTGGGAAGGAATCTTCCATTCAGGGAGACCAGGACTTGTTCCAACTGGAAGGAACATGGAACTTCGGAGGAACTCCAAGAGCTAGATCAAAAAGAGCCCTATGAGGTGGGACTGGAGGTCAGGCGAGGCATCAGGTCAGCCCTCTAAATCGTGCAGACAATTTTTATGTTTACCTTAAGAAGAAAATGAGAGGAGAAAGCCCAGAGCAATATCGGGCAGGTCGTACATCAGGGGAGAGCCAAGAGCCTTCCCTGGTGGTTCTGACCACAACCCTTTCATTACTGGAGAATATTGCTCTAAACCTTTTTTTTTTTTAAGTTTTAATACCATTTAGGAAAGTTCTACTGAGCTCATACTCTGTATTAGGCCCTATCTAGGCAGAGGAGGGATATTAATATATTTAAGATGTGATCCCCACCCTTAAGGGCATTACAGTTTAATAATGACCTTTTGTTTCTTTAAGCATATAGAAAAACCAAGAACTTCCCATTAATCATCCCCTATGTCTTCCCACGTGGACTGCTTCTGAGCCAGTTTTCTCTCCTCCTGTTTTTATATGTTTAGTTTTTTTAAATACAAATTACATTTTTCTTGGTCGCAGGTCGCACTTCCAGCCTGCTAGATCTTTGCGAGTCTTGCTTCAGTCATCAATGCATTACCTCCCTCTTAACAACTTTATGCCACATGCAGACCTGATGAACAGGTCTTTTTGTTAATTTAAGACCCTACATTAAAAATCGGTGACAGGTCTCAAGGGGCTCTTAAGTCCCCAGCAAGGCAGTAGTAGAAATGCCCTTCTGGGTGATTATTGATTGATTAATCAATACATGTTTGGTACCATACAGTATTTTTTTTCCCTGTGAAATGTCTCCCTATCTTGCAACTAGAGAAACTGCACTATTGATGGGAACCCACAGCATCTGTGAATATCCCATGTCACAATACCTATGAGTTGTATTTAAATTTTGTTACTTATCTACTCTCAGTATGGGGCCGGCATTTTACTCATCACTGTATTCCTAACACTGAGCACAGGGTACTTACTGCATATGGTGTACACTCAATAGACATTTAAAAGTGACTTAGCCTGCGTAGTTTCTTTGTTTTTTTGGTTTTTTGTTTGTTTTTTGTTTTTTTTATGGGCTTGCAGAAATTGTACAAAACAGCCAGGCTATCTGATACATTTCAAAGATCGAAATATAAAATTTAGCCCTTCAGGCTTTTCCCAGGTCTGCAGCCAGTTTAGCTCCACGTGAATTAGTAAAAGGGCTCACGTTCGTTTCCCAGGGTAGGCTTCACAGTGTGGTATGGGATGGGATGGGATGGGGTGGGGTGGGATGGGATGCTTTGTTCTCTGTAACATTTTCTGATACTTTGTGAAAGTTTTCAGTCTCTAGTTTGTCCTGGGGACTCTGCAAGTGGTACAGTGAGATTAGGAGAAAAGATATGTGTAACTCCTCCTATTCCTCACTGATCCCCAATTTCATCAACAGGGTTTGTCAAAAGGGCTGGATATTTGCCAATAGAGCCCTAATTAACAGGCATACCAAATATTCAATACAATAAAAGCCATAGTTTAATTTGGCATTGTTCATTAAGAACAACCACCAGAATATTCTTCTTTTTGATGTTAATATTTAGAACTTATAGTTTTCCATACTATCCCTAATGGTTTCACTTTAAAAAAAAAGAAAACTCAACTATGGATACCACTCATTTTTGAAAATTGCTTTCATTAATTCCTTGCTGCCTTGACTTTTTTCCCCCTATTGCATCTGAATTTCTGTCAGTTTGGCAAAAATACTTGATAACACTTACTGGAACTTTTCTACATCCCTCATCCCACTTCTGTAATAAGAACTTCACAGCCATCATCTTATTTAATCCTCATCTATAAGGAGTACATATATGACTATTCTTGATTTACAAAAAAAAGAAAGAGATGGGGAGGTGAAGTTATCCACACATTGATATTGGTTTCGCCCCCTCCTCCCAGCCTGCTCATGTGTTGCAGAACCAAGGGTTTGAATATGGCCTGATTCCAGAGCCCACGTTCTTACCCCAGCAAACACCATTTTGCAAAAGGCACAAGATCCAGAATGCCATGTTGGATGTGCCCTCCAAGCTCATCTTGCTCAAACCATGATGTATGCTCGTGGACCTGATTTGTTCTGTCATGTTCTGGGCAAAATAAATCTCCAAATGGAAAGCGAAAGGCCGAAAGGGGAGATGGATAGGGTGGGAGGAAGGGGACAACTCCCCGGATCCTAGGAGAGAGCTTTCATGTCTGGAGCTTTGGGTCTGAATGAATATTGCCCAAATTTCTTAACCTACATTAATGTACTTCTTCATCAATAAAATCTTTATTTAATAACTGAGTGATGTTGGGATTTAATTTTAGTTTTAACTGCCACCAACTATCCACATGGCTATAGGATTTCTTTCTTTCCTAAGTATTTATGGAGTGCTAGCTCTGTGCCTTTCTTGGGACAAACATTTCAGGCAAAGGGCTAACAGGGGCAGAGGTGTGATGAGTTCACTGACCACAGAGGGGGAAGGATGTGGCAACTACCTAGGTTCATGCTGGAGCGTCCGTGAGACGAAGATTCTGTTTTTCTGATATGAAAAATTATTGACCTTCGAATAACACAGAGAGACAAAAATCAGTAAGTTTGTGCTTTCACAGGCAGTGAAAACATGAACATCTGAGCAGTGTGAAATGAAGCCAGTTTCAGAGAGAGCCTTTTGCTGAAATTGAGAGTGACCTCTGGGTACAAAAACCATACACAGGAAGCTTGAGACATGAGGATTGAGGACACACAGCCCCACAATGTCACCAAAGGGAAAAAAAAGGCAACTATTGGGAAAACGATAGAAGCATAAAATGTACACGAAATTAGCTATGCAAATTGTGAAACATAAGTCACAGTGCTATGGGTTTTGGGGCTGCATAAGTCACAAAGGTTAAGATAGAAAATAAAAACGTGCATTTTCATGCCTGAGTCATCTCTGCCCCGCATCCCCCTCTTCCCTCCAGCAACACTGCAGTCTCCTAAGGCTTTGTTGAAGGATCCTCTGATTCATTTAAAAATAAGGATGGGTGAGAGAGTATTGTTTTTGCCTGAGCAAACCAGATGTGGTGGGCTCCCTGGAGTAACTCAGTGATTTTCTTTTCTTTGCTTATGTAAAAATAGCTTAGGGACGCTGAAATAGTTTAAATGTGTCTTAAAGGTTGAAGAGAGAAAGGGTTTGGAGCAATGAATGAGATGAGGGCAAAGCCGTGCCAGGCAAGGTGAGAGGCAAGCAAAGGGCATCAGCCCTCCCAGTCAGAGATCAACAGGAGAAACCCGGTGTCTCCTGAGAGGTGGGAAGGAGCCCTGCTTTCTACCACAGAGAAGTCTCTGACCCTGCATCACTGAGCTGGGCGCCGAGCCTGCAATTTCTGCTCTGTCAAAGTCGTGCCGCTGGGTAGCTCAGTTGGTTGGAGTGCTGTCCCCACATACCAAGGTTTCGGGTTCCCTGTCTGGTCAGGGCACATTCAAGAAGCAACCAGTGAATCCTTGGATGGGTGAAACAACAAAAATCGATGTCTGTCTGTCTGTCTCTCTCTCCCCTCTCTGTCCCACCCCCCGCCGCCTTCCTCTGTCTCTGAAAGCAATAAATAATTAAAAAAATAAAACTTAAGCCTGCAACTAGAGAATCTTACCTCTTATAGAAGCCTTATGTAATGTATGCAGATGTTCACCTGAATTATTAGGCTTCTCTCTCTCTTTTTTTCTCAAAGCTGCACTTAATGAGTAAAAGCTTGTGAAAGCCTAGAGGTTTCTAACATAAACGTGTGTCCAAGAACATCTCTAAAGAAAACCTGAGGAATGGTGTTCTGAGAGCCGGCAAGAGGTTTAGCAGAAAAGGCTCTGTGTGGAGACCAAGGGTGCTTGGGTCCTGGCACTGGTTTAACTACTTTGGCCTGGACCTCGCAAGCCACTTAACCTCCTGGGGCTGAGAGATGCTATGTCCGAGTGACAAGAGTTCAGAAACAAAGGTCGAAAAGCCTGGGTTTGAGTCCCAGTTTTCTCATTTATGAGCTATGTGGCTGGCAAAGAGTTTAATACTTGAGGACTTGTTTCCTTATCTATAAAACAGGGGATGCGATACGCCTAGTTCGGAGGATTGTGGTGACGGACAAATGAGAAAACATAAAAAGTCCGTAAAAAGTGCTCTGCAAACTGTAAAGGGCAATAGACAAGTTGGTTTTGCCATCACTTTCTCCATTTATCTATGCCTCTCAAGTTACTGGGAGAATCAGAACTAGAAGGGCATTTATCACTATAAGTCACAACTCATTGTAGCAAGTAAGGACACACACTTTGATTCTGTTGATAAAAGCAAACATAAACTAATCAGAACGCCAGCTTCACCTGGGAGATGTATAAGAACATCATTTACACTCAAGGGAAAAAGTATTCTGGAGAGCGTTGGGGGTTGGGTAGCTGAGAGGAGGGAACGCTGCACCAAAACCTTGGCTAGATTATGGGGTGGCAGGACACACACTATAATTTAACAGGCGTAAGATGACTGAAACTATCACACAAAAGAAAGATCTTCTCATTCCATTTGAGCTATGATCTGATTTCGCTGTTGAATACAATGTCCCCTTCACAAGATTCTGAAGTCAGTACTCAGGGCTGTGCAGCAGCAGTTTTCCACCCAGCAACAGGATGATGTCAGCAGCCTGGAGAACTACCAATCAGCAGGCAGAATGAATCAGAGCGTGCTCAGAGTTTGCTCAACGGTCTCCTAGCAAAGCCAGCTCAGCTCTGAAGTGCAGGGGCTATTTGCACTTCCTCTGCACTTAAAGCTGAGATTGAGTGTCTCTTTAGCTGAAAGGCTACGAATGGGTGTGCAAGCAGTTAAGACTATTTGCATCCAAACAGCCAGTCCTATGGGTAATAAGAGTCATATCTGGTGCTTTTCTGCAAGTATTATTTTGCAATAAAAAAATTTAGCATTAATAAATATTTTAAAGGCTTGATTTATATGTTGTGCCTTATAATTGTTTGAAACCTGTTTTGTTTCATGCATATGCGCAGCTGGGCAGCTCTTGGCACATGAGCTGTATTCAAGTTTAATATTGTACCTGATAGATAGAATTGGAGCTTGCTTCTGATGTTTCCCCTCTTCCCTCCAATGACAAGCAGTCTGGAAACCAACAGCTGTTTTATTTCTGGGTCAAAAGCTCCAATTCTCTTAATTCCACTAAAACGTGTTTTGTGTATGCGTTTAAAATAAGTCTAAATGGGAAAGTTACGATGTGACTTGGAGACCTCACCTAATGGTGGGGAAGGGTAAAGCTTTGTAAGACTTTTGAGAATGTGCGGTTCTGTCCTGCCACTTTGTCAATTTTTTTGACCCGGCGGATGGTGACAGTCATACTGAAACGGGGTGCAAAGGGTTAAACAGCCTATTATACTTCCCAGGCAGCCTGCACCCTGCCTGGCAAGACAATGTCTGCACTAAGGCCAGAGGCAGTCTCTCCCGTGAGTGGTGAAAACACATCTTTCCAAAAGAAAAAAACCCTCTGTTAACAAAGAGGGAGTGATTTTCCATCTTGTGGTCTTTCAGAGTCCTTGGCTGGCCTCAGGAAGCACCAAGGATTGTGATTTCTTGACTCCTTATCCCAGACCTGCCAGCAACCTCTCTCTGCTTCTACAGCTTGCTTCTTGGCCAAATACCTCATTTTCCTTGTTACTGGAATGAAAACCATTTACGAAAGCTAGGTAGTTTGGGATAATTAGGGGCAGGCCATTCTGAAATACTGAGAAGACTGAATTTGGAAACACACTTCAGAGAAAAGCAGACTTAGTGCATTCAAAGGTTGATAAGAAGGTGCAGGAAGAGGGCGGCACAGGTTCTGGAGCTGGGGCTCACCCAGGTTTGAATTCTAGCTCCAGGACTACCGGCTCTGCAAATCGGGCCAAATCTCGGTTCCACAGGTTCAGGCTGGGGCCGAGCTTAGCTCCAAGGATGGCTGTGAAGATAAAGATAAACAATCTCTCACCCAGCAGAGGCAAAAAGCACACTGTAGCTACTCAATAATTCATAGACCCTCCACCCCCTTTAAGGAAATAAACAACATATTGGCAAATAGAAATCCCTGAAGGACCAGCTCTCATAAATACCGAAGGGCTTGTAATTAACATGTAAAAGGATTGCTTCCAAGCCTTGAAAGCAGGTTGTCCTTTCCAGGCTCTTAGGCAAACTTGGGAAGCCTTGTTTACACTGTAGCATTAATTTGCACAGCAAATCCTCACTGCCAGGGTAAAATTAGATTTCAGTTCAGGCTCTGTTTGAATGACCCCAAACACCAAATGAAGGTGACTTTAGTATGATCTGAGTTTCACTTTTCTGGAAGCCTTGAGATGAATGCAGTGGGGCTTCTATTACTTCTATAAGGCCTCCGGCATGCTTTATAAGAAAGATGTAACTGTGAAGTGTCTGAACGCATCCTGTTATCACCATCCCCCTCCCTCATCTGAACGTCCCTCTAGGGGACCTGCCCCTGGTGCCCAAAGGGGTTGAGAAAAGTTTTCTGTAGACTGGGGCAGAAGTGTGTGGGGATGTGAAAGCCCCAGGCAGATTAGAGGTCAGAGCAGCTGTGATGCCCAGAGCGGTGGGCAGGAGGAAGTGGGGTGGGAGATGCACTTCCTGGGCAAGACCCAATCAGCTATTTTAGACTCTGGTTCCTCATTAGTCAGCAGTCAAAAGGACTGCAGACACGGTAACATTTTATTATTTCCTTTCTCCTCAAAATGCATTTGTTGCATCAGATAAAATGCCTCAGAGCCTGGGTTCACTCAAAGCTTTATCACAGAGAAGGGATTAAGAAGCCACCTCTTCCCACTTTACAGAGATGAACTGATAGCTGTGGGCAAGCTCAGGGATTTGTGAAAGATCTCTCCACGGTAGGACAGCAGGATGAAGATGCTGAGGAGGGAACCAACGCATCCGAAAGCCGAGACCTCTTGACAGTACCCCCATTATTTCCGTCATTCACATCCAAGTGAAGAAGTTAGAACTAAGTAAATTTGCACCTGTAGCTTTAACCAAGACTCAAGACCTGCCTATTTTTAAATGACTGCACCTTGGTATATAGGTCCTAACAGATCTTTACATGTACATGTTTAAGGAGAAGGCAATTTATTCCAAGAGAGATTCACGTTGAGTCAGAATGACTTGACATAGTGCTGTGGGTTGAAATGTTCTCCCGTCCCCCTCTCCCACACACACATAAAGATATGTTGAAGTCCTAACCCTCAGTACCTCAGAATGAGACATTATTTGGGAATAGGTTCATTGCAGATGTAGTTATTTAAGTTAAAATGAGGCCATACTGGAGGAATGAGGGTCCCTTTAATATAACTGGTGCCCTTACAAGAAGAAAACGGTATGAAGACAGACAACAGACACATAAAGGGAGAATGCCCGAGCACTGGGATGATGCATCCACCAGGCCAGGACCGCTGAAGACTTCTAGCAGAGCACCAGAAGCGAGGAGGTCACAAGGGTTCTCTTGGAGGTTTCAGGGGGAGCATGGTCCTGCCGACACCTGGATTTCAGACTTGAGCCCCCAGAACTGGAAGGCAACACACTCCTGTTATTTTAAGGCACCTAATTTTTGGTCCGTGGCAGCCCTAACAAACTAACATGTGGGGCAAAATCAAAATTCCTGACATCACTCCAGACTAGGCCAAGCTAGCAGCTGTGTGATCTTGGGCCAATTACTTGAACTCTCTGGGAGAACTTTTTCTTACCTCTGTAATAGGGCTGGAGTAGGTGATTTGGAAAGACTCTCAAATCCTTTGAGAATATTGCGGTTATCTCCCAATATTTTATAGCTTTTCTTCCTCAGATTTATATCTTGAGTCCTTCCATCTCTCCATCTGCACTTGCCGATAGGGCACAGGACCCAGTTTTTTCTTGCCTGGGAAATTGCAAAACTATTCTCCCCTCCAACCTACATCTATACCACAAATGCCTGAGGGATTTCTGTAGACACAGATCTGATCATATCATTCCCCTGCACAGCCCTTCTGCAGCCTAAGGTTCCCTGCAGAACACTGTTGAAACTCCTTAGGTTGGCAAGAGGCTCCTCGGGTCCAGACCAAAACTTGCCCTTCAGGCTCGTCTCCGACCAGTGCCCTCCACCCTCACAATATATATTTATACATTCTTGCCACACTAGAACACTGTCTCCTAAACCAGCCACGAACTTCTCTTTTTCTAAAATCCCACACCGCCCACTCCCCAGAGACTGCCCCTGCTCTCTTATTTTCCACAAGATCATGAACAATTTGAAGGCAGGAACTGTGTCTTATTCACTGTTTTTTTCCACGACCCAGACTTTCCTTAGCATAGAGTAAGAGCTTGATAAGCATAAATTAAAGGAAGGAATCTTTTATTCTTCGGGACCTATGTCAGAGGGCTTTTTTCTCCCTTCCAAATGAATACCTCAACTAGGCATCCCTTGGCAGCTCCCGTTGTACTGTTACGACTTTATTATGTCAGTCCTCCCATCCACGCATCCTCTAGCTCTCTGCGTGATGCTTTGCATGTAAGTACTAAATAAATGCTCATGGGGTATATGGACAAATAAATAATGGATATATTATTATTCTAAGTGTTTTGTGCATTTCTGTTTGTTTATTTAATGTGAAACTCTGAATCAGCTGCAGTAAGTGGAAAAGTTTAACCTTAATTTGATCGACGTCTCTTGTTTCAGTGGACTGTGGCCATAGAAGTTTAGTGCAGTTGGCCAGGCGTGTGCCAAGTGTGGGCTTCCAGTCACGTCCTGCCCTTATTTGGGGTAAGGCACAGCTAGCTCCCAAACTCCGGATGGTGTGGAGAAAACTCTGAGGGCGGGGCCTCCCCTTTGGTTACTCAGGAGTTAGAGTGGAAAAGTTCAAAGGGACGAACTCACCGTTAGGGCCAGCAGCTGGGCCTGAGGGCTGTGGTGAGGAGCTGGGGAGTACCTAGTGATGAGCCCCGCGCAATCCGAGCCTCTCCTTTGGTCTGCTTCTCCTTCCCCACGGCTAAGGGTGGCCAAACAAGGCCCTGTGGGTGGAGAGGAAGTGAAGCCTGCTAGAAAGTAACATACATTATTCTCCAGGCTGGTCTTCATAGCAAAAATGTCTCCCAGTGTAATCATATGTATATGAACTAAAGCGAATTCTGATAATTCTGCAAGGGAGGCATTATGATCCCCATTTTCCAGCTCTGGATATTGAGGGGAAGTGCCCAAGGTCACATAGCTAGTTAGTGGCAAAGACAGGGATTTAACTCAGGGCTGTTTGACTTAGTAAACCTTGCTTTTGACCATGAAACACTCTTGTTTCCCAATTCGCTGTAGTCTATCAGATTAATCAATTAATTAACTAACAAATATTTCTTTAAAACCTACTATATGCCAGTCAGAGTTGAGGGTCTGGGGGTAAGTTGGCACACGAGACAGATGAAGCCACTGCCCCCACGGAGCTTATATGCTGGAGAGGGAGACAGACAATAAAAACATAAGCAAATACCTTTAGCTAACGATAAGTGCCATGGAAAAAAGAAAATATGAGAAAAGATAGTGTGATTGGCAGCCTCTTGAGATGGTCCCTAATAGTCTCCATCTTCTGATCTTCACACCCTGTGTGATCACCTGAGTCTGAACAGAACCTAGCGACTTACTTCAAACTAATAGAATATGGCAGAGACGAAATGATGTCATTGTTGAGAATAGGTTGCAAAGATTCTTGTTAAAGTGCTTTAAAGTACTTTGAAGTAGCAGTATGACATTAATTCACATGACATTACATTAACCAACAATTAGCCCCAGAAACGAACCTGGGATTTTAAAGATAGTTTTTTAAAAAGAAGAACTCCAACTGTTGATATAGCATGTGTTTAACTTCCTTCAGCCAGGAAATCAACAGATTTTACCTCATTGCCCAGTGTTGTTTAATGCCCCTGCTCCAGTCATTCCAAGTCCTCAGCTCATACAGTGGACCCATTTTGATGTTTTCTAATAACCCAGATTTCTGAGAACTGGATGTAGTAAAAGCCTGACCTTGACTTTTATGGGTACTAAAAGGCAACATTGAGGCTTTCAGGGAGTATTTTTGCATTTTCTCAAGCAATAAAGGAACATGAAATGAGAAATTTCTTCAATTAGACTAGGCCTGAACAAGAGTTTAAAAATTAAACATTTATGAATAATAAATAACAAAAAGGTATAACTTCACTAGAAATAAAAATGTATAAAGACAACAATGAAATGCAATTTTTTACCTTTCAAATTGGAAAATACGATTCTTAATCCATGTAGGATTTAGTGAAATGCAAAGTCTCAAACAGCTGATGTAGGATAAATTACTAGAACAAGTTTTCAGATGAAGTAGTTGGCCACATGTATCAAGATTCTTAACCATATTCTTTTCTTTTGGGTTTTTCAAAAAGATTTTTTTTATTTATTTTTAGAGAGAAAGAAGGGAGAGGGAGAGGAGCGTCGATGTGAGAGAAAAGCATCAACTGGTTGCCTCTCACATGCTCCCAACCAGGAACCTGACCCGAAACTCAAGCATGTGCCCTGACTGGGAATCGAACCAATGACCTTTTGTTTTGCAGGACAATGCTCAACCCACTGAACCACATCAGCCAGAGCCACATTCTTCCATTCTGACCCAGTAATACCACAGTATCCTCAGCCCCTCACCTGTAGCTGGCACATCATTAATATTTAATAAGCACTTGTAGAATTAATTAATTAATTAAATCGGATAATCCTAAGAAAGTATTATCAGTTATAAAAATGTACAAAAATATTTATTGAAGAGTTTTCTTGAATAAGGACAATGGAAACACTGTAAAGGCTTACGATAAAGATTTGATTAAATAAATTATAGAATACTCATTTGGTGGAGTATTTTTCTGCCCTTAAAATGAGACTTTAGAAGAATTTTTAATAAGGTACAATATGGACAAAGCTCAAGATGCTAAATTGAATATACTGTTATCTCCAATATTCATGTCTAGAAGGCACATACATAGCTGTACATAGGAAAAAATAAGCAAGGAGGAAATACTTCAAAATATAAAGAGCAGTTGTCTCATAAATGACTTTTCTCTTTTATTCTGTATTTTAAAATTTTCCACAATAATATTGATTTACATTTATAGTTGTGAAAATAGCAATATAAACACTTTAACAATAATTTTCAAATCTAAGCCTACAAATTTAGATCATTAAACTAGGACTCTGTACTGAACTGAAAATTTATAGTCAAACAAACAAATAGTCAATACTTTTGGCTTTCTCCAAATATTGGAATCATTCATGCCAGTTGTTTTGTGTGTGCGTGTGTGTGTGTGTGCTTTTAAACCAGGAGGCCTTGTGAACTCGCGGTGATTGGTAT
This sequence comes from Mormoops blainvillei, assembly GCA_004026545.1. Lineage (NCBI taxonomy): Eukaryota > Metazoa > Chordata > Mammalia > Chiroptera > Mormoopidae > Mormoops > Mormoops blainvillei. The sequence goes on from PVJD01001309.1 coordinate 199,814, forward strand.
AGTCTCTAGGACAAGGCTTCATTCGTTTATGCCTGGACTCTGACACATACAGTGATGGGCACTTTTGGCAAATTATTTAACCTTTTGAAGTCTTAGTTTCTTCATCTGTAAAATGAGTATTACTAGTATCTGTCTCAAAGGATGATTGCACGTATTAAATGAGAATAATATAGGTAAGGCACTTAGAGCCATGCCTGGCACGTGGTGAGTGGTCCTTATGTTTGCTGTTGCCGCAGCATTATTTCTAACCAAGTACAGCTCTGTTTAGTGACAAAGGTTTGATATTAATCCCTCTCTCTGGCCTCCGCAAACCAAGAGGAGAAGCATGACAATAAGCCTCTGTATTATTTGGATGTCCATGTGTGCATGATTTGTAGAAGAAACACAAAGATGATGAATTGAAGAATGAACTGAACCTTAAATGTCATGGCCTTTTAAAGCAAGCACTTTGAAATGTACTTGGTTATGGTACTTGAAGTTCTCTTGCCTTTGAACTGACCAAAATAATATCAAGCTCTCAATTCACAGAGGGGTTCTCTCAACCTTAATGGAGAAGCAGGAGAAGCTTAGGGGTTTTGGCCCCCTGGGAATTAGAAGGGTCTCCTGCTTCAAACACTGGGTGGACATTTAAGGTCTAGATCACAGTCTTCTTCTACCAGGAGGTCTCTCGGTCTTCTCAGCAAGATCAATTCCTCTTTCTTCCAAAGCCCCGGAGCCCTTTTTCTAGCGCCCTTGGTGACTGTTTCCACTTCTATCATGTATCATGACCATTGTGTGTACGTCAAGCAAGATCTTAAATTTCTTCTTTCTTCTTTCTGGTATCACCCAACTATACAGAGCATAGTAGAACCTGCAACGTAGTTGAACCTCCATTTTTTGAATGAATTACATAATAAATCATGCAGATATGTAGAGCTGGGAAAAGACCTTAAAGATGCAGTGCCCACTGGTTACACTCAAATGTCAGCAGCACTTGCACTTTCTGCCAGGACACTAGGGAGCCCTTCCACATTAGAGTGCCAGACCGAGCAGAGCACGCCAGACGTTGGCCAGAGGCAGCCTGGACGAGGCACACATCCAAAAGCCTCAGGAGAGCCAGACGTGGGTGAAGAGGCTCTGCTCGTCGGAAGAGCTGTCTCAATCGGTAGAACTCAAAAAATGGCGGCACTTTCTTGTCAGAACAGAAAGTGCCTCCACAGTTTGAGTCTCACAGGTTGAGGGGTCCCAGGACGCCGTAATCGCCAACTGAAGAACTTGCCAAAGAATAACTGCCGAGGATTGAAAAAACTATCACTCCCCAAATCCTTCGGGAGCCGTAGAGCTGAAGGTCTGGAGGTATGGAGAGAGGAAACGTAATCTGCAAAGAGATTTTGGGTTTTAATCAAACTTTTAGCGCTCACAAACTGTAGGATCTTGGGGAACTTTCGAATCTTTCTGTTAATCATTGTCCGTATTTGTAACAGTGAGGATAACAATACCTATCTCATAGAACTGGTAAGAAAATAGAAACAGATAATTAACTTAGAAGTGGCAAGTGAGAAACACTGACCACATAGCATGGTAGCTGCTGTAGCCACTACATTGTACTTCCTCTCTCGTTTCTCTGTTTTTGATCAGCTTTTAGGTTTTGCCCAAATACTGTGGCTGTGATATGAGCATCTTTTCTAGGAGGAGAGTGAGGAGAGGAAGTAACATTTGTCGAGAACCTGCTATGTACCTGGCTATCATGACTGCAGCTTTCCCTATAGCTTTTGAAGCTACACTTTTTTTGATGGCAAAAAGTCTTGAAATGGGTGAAAAATAACAAATGATTTGACATTACATTCTCTTGTTTCAAGCACTCTTGAGCATTTTCTTGATATCTTGTTCGCTTTTTTCCCAAGATAACTGGAGACAGTAGATCAGATCACTGGACTGAAAACCCCTGGGAAATGAGAGTAACATTTGCCTATGCGGGATAACTGGAACTCTGGTTACTTGAAACTCCCTCCATTATGAAACTTTCAGAGCTAAAGGGCTAAATTGACTTACGATCTTTCTGTGAGTCCTGCAGGTATTTCAAGCAGCACAATTACCTGGCCAGTGTGAGATAATGTGCCACAGGCAAACTTCCTGGGAAGTAGAGTAACTCAGCATTTCACTGGCCCATCAAGGCCATTTTTAAATTATGAGGAACCCAAGTGCCTCCAAATGACAAGAATTTTCAAGCAAGGATAATAAGTGTTCACCCCAGACCTAATCTAACTATTTAATTTACATTTTACAGGAAAGTATAACCCAACCCAGCCAAGTTTTTTTTTTTTTAAAGAAACATTATTGAGAATCTACCATGTACCAATGTTATGTTGGGTGCTGTACTATATTATCCCCTTTTTTCTTCCAACAATTAAGCCAAATAATATTATCCAACAATTACAGCAACTGCAAAGCATTTTCTTTTTTTTTTACTTGCAGGATGCCACACACAACACAAGTCTTAAGTAGTAGGGCCAGGTAGGAGTGGAACTCTTTCTTTTTTTATTTTGTTAAACCTGCAAGGTCAATGTTCTTTTGTCCACGCTATACATTTCATCTTAAATTATTTTTAGAGTGATTTAAAAAATAAATCATTTATTCATTCATGTACTTATAATTTATTCATATAGAATGTGAGCTCCCCAAGGGCCAGGACTTTGCACATCTAATCACCTCTGTATTCCCTACACCTAGAGCAGTGCCTGGCTCATAGTGGGCAGTCAATAAATATTTGTTGAATAAATAAATTCACTTGATCAGTCACTCAACTGTCAGTGTCTGCTGTTAAGTTCTGTACGTGTTGTGTGAGACATAGCGATGAATAGCATGGATTTCTCTTCCTAGTATATTATGCTAAATTAGGGGAGAGAAATAATATTCATAGAAAATGATACTCCGAGTAATCCTTTAATAAGAGTAAGATAAGGACTCTAAGTTGAGAATTCAGAGGAGAAAGAGCGATATGGAAGGACAAGAGGAAAGTTTTAAGGAGGAATGATATTTAAACTGAGCTTAAATCCATAGGAAGAATATTGACAGGTATCATGGGGATAGAGAGGGAGAGCAGGGAATGGGGATGGTGTCCCTGGAAATGAAATAGCGTGAGCGCAGTTTCGAGGCAGGGAAGAATCAGGTATGTTTGGGGACAAGGAAAGCACAATTCTAATAACAAATAGAAGAGTTGAAGGGAACTTAAGGACAGGGACTGTGATTCTGAAACACTGTGCACAGAGCCCAGAAGCCCATCCAAGGTTCAGTAAACAAGCTATGAGTCACAGCAATGGAGGGCTGTGAAATGAGCGCCCAGAAGGCCCAGAGAGAAGATTGCTAAGCCACAGGAAGGAGAGAGGACTGGGCTGTGGAATTAGCTACAGACAAGGGATGAAGCATGAAATTGATTAGTGTGTTGTTTTCAAACCCACCCACCAGCAGTGTCTGGGAGGATTTAACCAAATTCTACAAAATTAGGACTTTGGAATCCTGGGTTTGTTGGATTGGGACAAACCTGTCTCTGCATTTTGACTCTAAGTAAAGAATCTTGGTGCTCCCATAAAATGAATGTATTTGTTTGGAAGAACACAAGTCCTGAAGAATGTCTGAATAACACATAACTGAGTCTAGCAGGTGGTATTTAGCCCCACCCATGTCTCCTAAACTTGAAGGTTAGAGATGATAGAAATCCTGTCTAAATCCTGCACCACCAAAGAATACACAGTACTGAGCTGCAGTGGACAAATGGCATCTTCTTCAAATGTCCGAGATTCCTATGTAGGATCAACCCTTACATGTTTCCCCCTGGCCTGGACTAACAGAGAACAATAACAACAATTAATTTTTATTGAGCGCATACTATATGCCAGACACTGCGTTATCTTGTTGAATTTATTTCACAACAACTCCACGCGGTGGCTTCCGTTATTCCTACTATTGTATAATTGAGAAAATAAGCTTCCGTGAGGTTAGATTGTTAGAGCTGTAACCGTAGAGCTTGGACTCAAAGCCAGGTCTGTTTGCTGATGCATTTGCATTTCATTGCAACCATAGAAAATTTTCTATTTAAAGAAAATGTTAGTTCATAAGTCCAAAGAATTGAAGAAAAATGCAAAATTCCTAGAATTTGGTGGAGAGGGAGGGGAAGTCTCAGGATGCATAAGAGGCAGAGCCAAAGGCCAGCAAATGGAGTGGAGATAATTAAAAAAATAACAGCTCTGGCTTTTTCTCCTAGTGTGATAGCAGCTTCTTTCCCCACAGTCAAGTAGAGGTGGTGGCTTCAGACTAGTTTCATGGTCTGCCTGGCAAGGGAGAGATATTTTGAATAAAATCCACATAGTGCATCAGTCCCACGTCCATGGTCACGGGGCAGGGTTGCCAGGCTTCCCTGAAGTGCAGCTGTGCTTGAATCCTGGGCACCCATTTGAGCAGGACTCTGTTGTCATTCTAATTAATCATTAAGCCTGGGGATTTGCAGTTACCAGACATAGTCCGGTGCACGACATGGACCTCGGAGCTTGCATTTCTCTCGCCACACCCTGGCCTGGTGTTCTTCCCAGAGTCAGCTCCGCATACCAGCCCAGATCTGCAGTCACCTCTGGAAATGAGGGAAGGGGAGGGGGCTGCTCACGTGGATTCTGAGGCTCCCAGGCAACAGGAAATCCAGAAGGAAACTGAGAAGGCAAAATGGAGTTGGCAGTTCCAAGATTTCCCCTTTGGAATTAAATCAACATTGTGGAGTGGAATGGAGACAAAACCTTCCATGTATCCACACTGTTTCATGTTCTGATATTGAAACTTAAGCAGTCCTCTAAAACTCCTCTTGACTGCCCTGTGGTATCTGCTCTGCAAATCCCAGGCTCTTAGTAAGGTAAAATTTCCCCAGAGACTCCTGTTGACATTTGGCCTGAAAGTTGAAGTGGGTAGAAGCAGAAGCAGCCCCAGACAAAGTGAAATGTGAGGGTAGAAGGGAAGTGGCTCAAAATGCAAATCCTGCTCAACAGTACTTGCATTTGGGGCAAGAGCAACACAAGGCAAAATGGAAACCAGATCTTTGAGCGAGTCTGCCAGCTGAGAGCTGCCTCAGTGGAATAAATAGCCGGTAAGTATTCAGACTTCGATGTCCATCCGGGAATGGTACTCTGCTCATCATTCTGCTCTCTGAAATGGCTTTCCTTTGCTCTTGGCAGAGAGTATCTTTAACGTGTCCACAAGGCCCTATCTTTTCTGTCACCAGCGTGTAGCCACTTTGGCTTTATCTCAGCTCCTTGGACACTCTAGCACCATTTTCCATGTGATACCTAGCCTTAAACTGTTTTCTCTTCCTGCACACTTATTGTCCACCCCACCCCATCCCACCCCATCTTTATTTTTAAAAAAACCAAACACCTCAAAACAAAACAAAGCAAAATCATTTCCCTTTCTCCCCTAAAGAAAATGTTAGCTCCTTGAGTACAGGGTCCATGCCATTCTCATTAACACTCTATCTCCATGCCTAGAACAGTGCCTGGCATGTAGTCAGTGCCCAATAAATATTTGTTGAATGAATGAATAAATGAATGGAACCAGATTGCTTCAAACAGTCACAGTTTTATCCCATAGCATTGTTCTGTTGGATAAACTGTGTAAACACAGAGGCTGGTTATATAGAATATTTCCACAATATTTTGCAAGCCAGATGCCAATCAATAAAACAACTGCATATTCAGGGTGCCAAGTGCCATGTTTAGTGCTGTCAACTTGATGGTTGAAGAATTCACTGAGAACAAAAGCATCCAAGGAAAGTTTTAATGGGCATGGGGATAGGGAACAAAATCCAAGGAAAGTGCCCTATATCTTTTCAGCATGAGATAGAAGAATTAAAATGATTGGTGTGACATTTTAGACTCAGGCAGTGAATTAGCTTATCTAGATAGAGAATCTTTGATTCAGCATTTATTTAGTAACTATTTATTGAGAATTTACTAATCTCTTTGATGAGAGTAGAAAATAATGACAAGCTTGGTGGAAGTGAGAGTCTGATCTGCAGAACCATCGAAGCTGGTGCTACAATAAATGCTTGCTTTCTGGCTTAAATGGGCCACACTGCTGCTGGACAACCCTTTCCTTCTCTTTGCTGAACGTCCTGCTTCATTCTCTTCAGTGATTTTTCCAAATCTTCGTTACTTTACCAGTGTACCCTCTACTCTGAGTCCATTCCACCCATACTTGACAGATGATTTCAACTCCTGTGTGAACAAATGTGAGGCGATAAGGCCTGAAATGCCTCAACTTCCTCAGTATCACTATATATTTATCCTCATCTCTACCTAACTTCATTGTCTCCTCATTTTGGAAGATTTAGAGATTGAAGAGTCTCTCATTCCAATTTTTGTTTTGTTTTTTAAATTTAGGCCTGGATCAGTTAATAAGGCATGAGATCAACTTAAGGAATAGTGACCAGCATTTATTAATGAAATAAAATAGAGTATAATAGAAAAGAAAAGAAGAAAATTCCAGGGTATAAAAGGTCTGCCTGGAAGAAGTCCAACCATTGTTAATACAACAAAATGGTTTGCACAACATCGATGTAACCTGGCAGCCAAGGAGAGTGGACTGGAATGGACATGCCTGAACAATGACGACTTCACCGTACTAGTCAGTGGGGGTGGTAGACGCTCACTAGTCAGTGAGTGAGCATGTGTGCTGTGTGGCCTGGTGTTCAAAATGACTGAGCAAGTAGAGCAACGAATCTGCATCAAATTTTGTGTTAAGCTTGAACATTGCTGTATGGAAGCCATTCAGATGATTCAGAAGACCACAGCTATGGGCAACTGGTGGTTGGCAACTTCATCACCATAACATGCCTGCTCATGCATCATGTCTGCTGCAGACTTTTTTGGCAAAACATCAAATCACCCAGGTGACTCAGCCAACCCTACAGCCCAGATTTGGTGCCCTACAACTTCTGGCTTTTCCAAAAACTAAAATCACCTTTGAAAGAGAAGAGGTTTCAGATCATCAGTGAGATTCAGGAAAATACGATGGGGTAGCTGATCTTGACTGGGAAAACTGTGTGAGGTCCCAAGGTGCCTACTTTGAAGGGGACTGAGGTATCATTTTCTTATGTACAATGTTTCTTGTATCTTGTAGCTTCTTCATTAAATGTCTATTTTTCATACTATGTGGTTGGATACTTTATGGACAGATCTCAAAAAACGTATTGTAAGGACAAATATTTCATTAACTTTGCTTTACATCTATGATTATGTGTATATCTTTGTGTGTGTACTGGGTCTTGAGTGAGATGTATTTCTTATTGTGAGTCATGGTCAAAGATACTAAAAACATCATCCTGTTTAAAAGCAACCCCCACCCCTTCACATTTCCATAGTATTCGCACTCCTTCCACTATATTCTCTACATATTCAATTTGTTAGTTGTTAGTGGTTCTTTCCCTTAGCTTAGAATGCTCTCTAATTTCTCCAACTTAAAACTATCCTCCCTTTACCTAGGCTTCCTTCAACTTGCTCCTCTTCTTAGTCAAAGAGCGCACTCTAAATTCTAGCTCTTTCCTTACCCCTCCAACTCATATGCCACTGAAATTTCCTTTTAAGCAAATGCTCTTCATATTGCTGATAAAATGCATATTATTTTAAGCTGATATTAGGTGAATATTTGTCATTCTTGGCCATCTGCTTGAAACTTTCAATATTCTAAATTTTCTCCCTTGTTCTTTTTCTTTAGTCTGATTATTTCCTGCTGTTCTTTCAAGAATTCCTTCTCTTTTTCCTGTCCCCTAATCATGTGTTCCTCAGGGTCCTAATTCTCCTTCTGATCTTTTCCTTTCATATGTTTTTCGGGTTTCCTCTCTTCCCTGTCAGTTGATGACTCCTAAATCTGTATGCCCAACCCATAACTGTCCTCCGAGCTTTGGTTTTTTTGTATAAAGATGCCTCCTAAGTTTTCTTCATTCTCCTCAGATACATCTCAAGATGAGCTCATTGTTGCCTCCAAATCTGCAGCTCGTACATTCCTTTTGATCAGGCTGTTACCTGTGTGAAATGCTCTTCCCTGTTTTATTCACCTGGCTAACTCACATATGTCATTAAAATTCAGTTCAGATATCATCTCTTTGAGAAAGCCAACGTGTACTGAAAGTTCTTCATCACCTGTACATCTTTCTAAACATTTACCCCATTGTGTCGATACGGCTTCCCATTAGGCCCTAAGCACCTTTCAGGGCAGGGAAGTTGAAATCACTTTTGCACTCCTAGTGTCTGGTCCATTATAAGTGCTTCATAAACATTTCTTAAAACTGTTGTCAGAGTGGAGGCCCAGAACCTATTATGTGAATTCATACCACAAACAGGCCTTTCAGTAATTTTGAATGAAACAGTCTAGGCAATACCCTATTAGCTGGCTTTCCCAGATTTACTGTGTAATTGTTCTGTCTTTCGATTGCTTTGTGCTGTGTAGGACCAGGGATAGATGCAAAGAGGAAGGGAGGAGAGCCCACCAAGAAGGATCCCTGAGTGACCTTTCAATTTAATGCAAGTACACAATAGCATTTAATCCTAAGATTAGACAGACAGACATGCCATAGCTGCCATGAAAACTAAAATAAGCTACTCCTGGTACAGTCTAGGAATGTGATTAAATCCAATAATGGGTATGCACAATTTTATATAGTTTCTCTAATTAGACTCTAAACAAATTTGACCACATCTTGACTTCCTTCCCTTTGGGATTTTCAATAACTTTGACAAGATGTCTATTTTCCAAGTCCGTGACTTTTAACTGGTATGCTGTAAGAATTTTTAAAACATGCAATACCTGACTGGTCGCTGGCCTCTTTTCCCTTAGATTGTCAAATGAAAAATGACAACAGCCAACACAACAATAGCGGTCCAGTGTGAATGAATCAAAATTATACCTTTTTTGGTCAGATTGGCAAAAAATAGAATATATTTTTTCACGTGCTACAGAATTTTAGTAATTAGTTTATGTGTACCATGCAATGAGAAAGGTTGAATTTCGCTGTGCTGACTCATTACTTTTCCACAGCTAATTGAGTCCTAGTTTTCGATATCGAATTTCCTCTTCTACAGCCTCATCAGGTTTACACCTGGGCTCAAAAATAAGGGAAAGAGAAACCCTTGTGGTTTACTCTTTAAAAATATTAATAATTTTGCATGTTAGTCTAGCACTGTAAAGTTAACAAAGAGTTTTATACACATTATTTAATTTAATTCTCAAAACGACCCTCAAGACTACTCCCAATTTATAAATGACAAAGTTAAAACTCAGAGAGGTCAGAGTGACTTGTTCAAAGTCACACAACTGGTGTTAGAGCCACAGTCATGTTTAAAAGCAAGATTTTTCAACAAGGGGCATTTGAAATTCTCTTTACATCTAGTCCAATAAAATGATACTTTTAAGGTAAAGTATTTTGAACACCTAAATTTGCCAACGGTTATTACCCAAGAATAGTTCTTTCTTTCTGATTTCCAGTTATTATACAATAATTTATTGAGGTAGATTTCTTCTAAGGCATCAGCTATTTCCTTACTGTCTTTGTAGTTGGTGATGATATAGAAATATCCTCAGTTTTACTTTTTGGGAAGGTTGAAATGAATTCAGTTTTTGTTTACTCCATCTCAAACCAATGATAAAAATACTTTAGCCATCTGTCTCTATGCCCCTCATAGAAATAAAGACTGTTATAACTAGAAGATGCAAGAGACCATACTATCCCAGCCAGATATGGCAACTCCTCTCTCCTTACTCTAGGACATTTCTATTACATTGCATTACTGAGGATTGTGAGACTATGATGAGCTCAGCAGGAACAAGAATTATAACTGATCAGCAGTGCCAGCTATGGGCCCATTGTAGTACCGTGGTCTTCCCTGATTCTTTGTTCCTGGGCGATTTATCTCCAATCTATCCAAAAGTCCTATCCGTCACACCTGAGAACTATATTCTAAGTCTGATTACTTTTCTCCATTTTCTGTTAGTACCTTTATTGGTTATGATATACTAGTTGATTTTATGGCAACCAGTAACCTCCAAATCTCTGTGGTTTAAACACCGAATGTCTATTTCTCACTTGGGCTACATACTTGTTGTACATCAGTAGGGAGATCTGCTCCACTTCTTTCTTGGCCCCTCATTGAAAAGGCTCCTCTATCTGGGGTGTTCCCAGACCCCCTTGCAGGGGTTAAGAGCACAGGAAGCTCTCACCCAACCATCAAGTGCTCCAGTCTGGGAGTGATACATACAACTTCTGCTCCCAACCCACTGGCCTGAACTACTCACATAGCACTACCCACCGGCAAAGGGAACAAGGAGGTATAGTTCTCCCTCGTGCATGAAAGGTGAGGAAAACAGACGCATGTGAACATTAGAGTTCTAAGTCACTTCCATCTTCACTCCCTGCAGTATACTCTTTATAAGACAACTGGAAGATTTCTTTAAACTATAAATCAGAATATCCCTCTGTTGGTCAACTGGTGCAGAAAAAGAATTCTTTTTTAGAAAAAGAACTTCTGTTGTGTCCACAGCACCTTCTACATTGTCATGTATTTCTATAACAACGGTTCACTTAATTTTTTTTTTTTTGAATGAGGAATGCAGCAGAGCACTTTCCCACAGTGCCAGATGAGATGGATAAAATAGAGTCCTTATACAGAGTGGCCTTCTACATTGTTCTTCGGTGGACAGCCCAGGAGGGGTTGCCGTGAAAGAGATGAAGGCTGTGCTATTGTGTGGCGTGCCCTCCAAGGTGGGGGCTACGGCCCTGCCTTCATTACCCGGGTCCTGTTCCCTGGTGTAGCTCTACTGGTTCAGCTTGGTATGAGAATGAAAGGGGAGCAGGGAGTGGCTTGTTTTCTTTCCAGACAGGGCCAGAACAGCAGACATATCTAAGAAAGACATATTGCTTTCTCCTTTCTTATCTCATCTCCTTTCCTGCCTCCAGCATCTCTAAATTATCTGAATGTTCTGATGTTCTTTGATGGAAAGCAATCCTCCAGAATTTTTGTCAGTGTCTCACTTGAGGCAGTATCTTATTTCATCAGTATTACTTCTCACATTATTCTGACTACAATGAGCACCCACGGGCACAGCCACCTATAAATATAAACAGCATAGACAGGAATCAAGCTATGCCCTAAAATCTCCCTCTCCTTGCTACTTTCCAGTACTATTATTGTCCACTCTCTGATCTCGGACTCTGTCTGCCCTGATCCATGGCACTTACTCTACCCTTTCTGCATCAGCTGATTTGTTCGGATTTGACTTCTGACTTATCTAGATTTATGTTGTCTGTCTAACCTTGTTGGTCTTGACTGCTTCTCCAGAGCCACTACTCAGGTCTTGGTTCTTATATGATTCCCTTTTGCTGGGTCCATTGCTGATTTCCCTCTTCACTTATCCAGCCTCAACTTGCTTTCAATAACAATACCAATGTATGTCTTATGAGCAGGTTTCAACCTGACTTAATGTTTCTGTGGGAGAAAGCTATGTTTTCTCATATCAATGTACCCTAAGAAGAACTGTTCTGAGAAATATAATTCACTTAATTTGGGAAAAAATTATGACAAAAGTTCTGAGATCTTTTTTCAAAGAATTTAAACTAATTTCACATCTTTATATGAAAACAGAGCTGGAAGAAACCCTAAGGATTGTCTAGTTCAATCCTCTTAACAAGCAATTGAGGAAATGAGAACTCAAGAAGAATAAATAAAATGCCCAATATCACAAAATTCATGTATGCTGGGCTGGAATCCCAGGCCCCGATGCATAGGACACTGGCCTTTCCACTCTATGACACTGTCTTTGAGTTTCACATTGTAATCATTATTTTAATTGTTGATATCCAAGTGTTCATTATTTCAATGAACATATGTTTTGCAGAATCTTTGTTTCGGGAGATTCAGCTTTAGGGGATGGAGTCATTCAGACTAAGGGGGAAAGCCATGTTCGTGAGAGAATGCATTTACAAATTTTGTTTTTTATATATGGCGAATTATGTTGCAATTTTCCTGTTTTGTACTTATTTGAAATCTCCTTTTTGTGTTTTCTTCTTTGATGCCAAAGTCTATTTTTTCGCCCAATGCAAATCAAATCTAGATGGGTTCTGAAAATCTAGAGAATTGTTTTAATAGAAACAAAAAATAACCAGTGATAAAAAGAATACAGAAATCCATAACCTAACTCATATTTCTTTTTATTAATTCCAATGAAAGAACCAGAAGCATCTATAAGCCATAGTTTGAATCCAATTTCCCATTCTGTGGGTATTATGTTTGTGTTTTATTATTCTAACCCACATTTGCCCTGTAATACCTACCTGCTATTTTTCCCTTCTTTCTCAGATCAGCACGAAAAGTTTTAAAGTGTTTAGAAGCTCTAAATCTTCTTTATAAAAATACAATACACCTCAAAAAGAGATGAGTTCTGGAAGCAAAGCAGTCCCAGTATTTCAGGTAGAAAAGAAATGTCCAAGTTGTCTATTTCTTTTCACTTTAAATACTTTAAAGATTTTAATTTTATATGTTATCTACCCCAAATTCCATTTAAATCTGGTCTTTGAGGATGCAAACTCTGCCCTTGGAACAATGATCACTTATACAAATTTTGGCTCCATCCTTGACTGGCAGAATTAGACAAGAGTCAAAACAGGTTTCTATCAGAGACTCATCTCTCTTAGTAATGGTGAAAGCAGAAATGGTGCGTTTCGTGAGACATAAAAATGTCAAAGTCTGAGGCATGGGTAAAGAATTTGAAATGCTTGGTTCTGATGAAGACGTGTTATGGAGACTTGTGGGGTGTCACTCAACATCTGGATGTATTCATCAATCAACAAACAGGTCAACAGATATCTGTTTTCCCCGGATGCTGAGAATTTACTTAAAGATCTGATGCAATGAGAAATACTGAAAGACTCCTTACTATGTCAACTTCTAAATCAGGCTTTCATCAGAATGTGATGGGAGAGCCAGTTTGAGAAAAGGGAGACTACTTAATTACCTTGAATTTTAGGTATTGACTAGTTGTGATTAATTTTTTATTCTGGATAGCTGAAGATCAGCCACAAAAATCTCATTTATTTCTCTTTTTGTGATTAAAAAATGTTTCAGAAATATATGAATGAACTCCTGCACTAATGTGGTATAATATGAGGCACAGAGATTCTGGGGGTAGGTAGGTCAGGGTTCAGATCCCACCTTGACCACATAGAATGTAGTAAACATTCATATATCAGGTTGAGTAATTTACAGATGATAATAACTGTCCTGAAAAATAGCCATGAAAGTAATATTAAATTAAATTTCAAAAATGGATATAAAGTCTCAAAAATACTGCATAGTCCATAATAAATAATCCCCTTAGGTCTTGAGATGTAGAGCCTGAGACAAGGATTTTTATGGCAGCGATTTATTGAGGGAACGCTCTCAAATACAGCCTGTGGGGGAGTGAGAGGAGTGGAATGAGGAAGAGCCAGGTGAGATGTGGACGCAGCTGAAGGCTGGCTTTGGCTTGATCTCGGGGGGAACTGTAGATGAAGAATGACACCACAGAACATTTCCATGGTAAGGCAAGGGTGGATACGTTTGGATTCCTTTATCAGTCATTGGCTACAGGTCACGTCTACAGTTAGTGTGCAAACTTTCGGGCCTTTCTGGGAGAGATGTTCCCATCCACTAGGGCCGATCCTCAGAAGAAGGGGGCCACTCCTAGTTGTTTGCAGCCACTTACAATAGCTGGGGGTTGGGGGCATGGGTTGGTAAGAGGGACTTGGGCAGGGCACCAGAAGTGTCTTGTATGCTAAAGATAACTGGAGGCTACATCATATACATTGCTTCTACTATTCCCCATTCATTCATCATTCAATTGTCTTTTTGGAAATTTTGTATTGTGTGCCACCTTTATGCCATGTGCTTATTATAGGCACATGAGACACATCAGTGAATGAAGTAAAGATCATTCCCCTGTGGTACTCATATTCCAGTGGGGGAGAGATAATAAACAAATAGATGTGAGATAGAATTACATAAGTGATAAGTAGTATAGTAAATGGATAATAGGATTGCCATTTTTATGGTAGTCAAGTAAAATTTAATCCTTTGTTGAGCTCCAATATTTCTTAACAAGATTGTCTTTTAGTCACAGAAAGTACACAGCATCTCAAGGCTTGATTGCCAACCTCAGGTCTGCTTGTGGGGTACTGCAGGTGTATAAAGCATAGAATCCCATAGCATGAATGTGTGTGTGTGTGTGTGTGTGTGTGTGTGTGTGTGTGTAAGAAATCTTAGAGGTTAAAGTCAAGATTAGATGGAAGTTGAATTGATCTCTGACATCCTATACTGTATTTTGACTATGTTTGACATTATTTAAGTTCTCTATTTGCCTTTTTTCCCTCTAACATTGAGGTGTTGATACTTTTCAGTTAATTATGCTTTCTGGTAATTTAAATTTATTTATTTATTTATTTATTTATTTACTAAATTTATAAATAACATATGAGTATCTACTGTATGCTAAACCCTGATGAAGTCTGCAAAGAAGAACCTCTACTTCCGGGAGCTTACAATCTACTAGGAAAGATAAGCTGGGTAATACCAATAGCTCTACCATGAGGAAGAAAGCCCCGGGGCCAGGAAACCTACATACAAGACCCTGTGAAAGAGTGAGAGCCCACGTGTAACCCAGGGGGTTCCAGGGAACCATATGGAGGAAGTTTCCAGCTGGGGCTCAAGGCTGGCTGTGATATGGACACTTGGACACAGAGGTGATGGGTGTTCCAAGTGGAGAGAATCTTTCAACCCAAATATAAAGACAGCAAAAGGCTAAATATATTTGTGGGATAATGAATAGCTGTGGTTGGGTCTGATTCCTGAGGTGAAACAGTGGATTAAAAAGATAAGTTTATGATTCAATTTGAGAAGGATGTGAAGATATTCATGTTAAGACCTTTTGGTAGGAAGAAACAGAAACCCACTCCAGTTAAAACACATAAAATAGTTTACTGAAGTACAGTGGAGAAACTGCACAGAATTCAGGAAAGTACAGCTGGGCCCCACCAAAACGTATTGTAGGAAATTAAGACGTTTCAAGGGCCCTCTTTGCATGTCTCACTGGTTTCCTCCATTTACTTATTGTTCTCATGACCCAGCCCAATATAGCCACTGGTCTCTCAAATCTGGAGATGAGCAGAGACGGTCATCTCCAGGTCTCATGGTACCAGGTTTTGAGGAAGAGAGAGAGAGACACTTCCTGGATGACTTTAGGCAATGTATCCACCCTAGTCAAGTCACTTGGGACTGGGAGGGAGGTGTCACAAGGTTGCTGCCTACTCAACAGACTCTGGGCTGGGTGTCCTTGGAAGGAATCTTAATGGGGCAGGCAGGGCTGGGGACGTGGAGTGAGATGGTCTGGCTGACTGGCTCCACCCTTCACTAGGCAGTGGGAGGCCAGGAAATTTTCTGAGTAGGAAGTTACAGTTCACTTATTTTTTTGCTATAGATGATTTGTTTCTCGGTTTCATGAACTGATACCAATAGAGTTACTCTTTAAATTGTAACTGTGCAAACTTGAGCATCCGAAAGCAGTGAATGTACAGTACCAGGGCTTCTCGGAGCCTTGGTTGCATTAAATGACTCACCTCTGGAAGTATATTATAGCCCCTCACTATACTCACGGTATTTCATTGGAAGTATTTGTCTGAGTCTCTTTCTCTCTCTCTTTTGTACTTTTGGGTTCCTTTGAATGTTAGTTTTCCTAGAGCATGAGGATATCTAGAGCATGAGGATGTAGTAGATATATAGTAGATATAGTAGATATATAGTAGAAGTTCAATAAATGCTTGTTTCTCACTTTCTGAAGCATTTATTTCTCCAGATTTACTCATACTGTGTGTTGAATGCATGAATCTGTATATGTATATATACATATATGTATATGTTAGAAATGTATATATGCACATATAACTAGATTAAAATGTATATATACATATATATGTACATACGAGTATATATATTATACATACATATACATACACATATTGGCACTCACACATTGATAAATTGAAAAATCATCAAACAATTATGCTCTCCTTTCCCTAAGAAAACAACAAGAAAAATAGAACCAGGCTCTGGGGAGTTTTAGAACTTTGGAATCAACCAGTTTGTGTTTGAATTCCAATATACCATTTACTGGTTTTGTGACTTTGGGCAAGTTACTTAAAAAGTCTTCGCTTCCATTCTCTCATTGGTAAAGTGCGAATAATATGTATTATTGTTTACCTACAAGCAAGTTTGCATGAGCATTAAATGATGTAAAGCTCCAAGTCTTAGCTGATATATGAAGTTCCAGTAATTATAGCTATTATCATTATTGTGGCTCTCAGGGTTTATCATGAAAAAGCAATGATACAATTATCTTCTTATAAAACAGAATTCTGAGAAAATGAGTTGGGAGTGTGCTATTGACAGGTGTTATAACCTCACGATTAGGCATAGCTTTTGTGTCAGAAAAACCTGGCTTCGATTTGGGATCATGCCCTGATCAAATTAGTCCTTTATTTTCTCATCTGTAAAATGGGGATTGTAATAACCCCCACATCTGTCAGGTTTGTAGAGAATTAAGTGAAAGAATGCATGGAAGGTACCGAGCAGCACACCCAGTGCGTAGAAGTTCTCAATAAATGGCGGCTATTACTATAGCTATTATTATTATTAGTTTCTCTCTTTCTCCCTCACATGCATATGCATGCATGTACACCACCACCAAATCCAAATCTGCCAAATATTTTGCCTTCGTTCCAGCTCATTATTATTCCATGTGAACCAATATATTTCCACAACCACAATATAATAAATATTCCACAGAAAAGTGTGTGTGTGTGTAGTGTTTTCATATGTGTGTAGTGAAGAAATGCTTAGTTGATTTATCTCAAGATTTGAAATGACGGCTCGGGTTCCAGAGACCCTGGGTAACGGCAGCAGAGTACAAGCAGCTAAATCCCTCTCAGTCCCAAGCTCAGTGTTTACCTCCCCAGCAAAACCAAGCCGCTGAAAGAGAATCAGCAAAACAAAAGCAGAGACTTGGAAGGCAACTTTGAGAAAGATTGAAAGGAATTGTAAAGAACCTGTCCCTCCTAATCCCAGAGTTGCTGAAACTACAGAATAGCTGGTGGAAATTAACCATTTGTGTCACAGGCAGAACACCATATGCGACTCCCCACCCCTGGAGAAAGTAACAGCCAGCAGTTGTTTCCCAGTCCCCAGTGGGCGCTGAGCTCAGCCGGCACTCACTTGGGCGCTCAGATGAAATGCAATGCAACCAATCAGCCCCTAGCATGCTTAACCTTTGGACAAGGGGTGCCAACATTTCTCCGGAGAAACCATCAGTAGTGCTTGTCCTAGTGGCTGTGATGCAATCACTGAAGGAAAAAAAGGCTTATACCCACTACGATTTTGCAATGGCCCCAACAAAGGGCTTAAGGGATTTCAGATACATTTAGAAATTCAACTCTGCTGGCCCTCCTGAGCCAGCATCTCTTCTGAATACCAGAGGGACTGACAATGACAAAATCCAGGCCCAACTGCTGATGCAGGCTAGATGGTATTTGGACTGTCTAGTCATGACAAGGCATAAACAAATCTCTTTGCCACTGTTTGCTTGTGAAAAAATGACATCTCATCTGGCTGCTTTTTCTACCCAGCTACCTTGGCATGTTGCCTCAACACCCCTACCCCCACTCCCCAAGCAGGTCTTTGGGAAACTGACCTTGAACACAGAACATGGAATTTTTTAAAGTGATAAATTCTCTCATTCCTTCCCTGCTTATAGAGATATATCTGGTCAAAGGTGAACTGACAGTAGGGACCCAGGACAGCTCGACAAGAGGTCAGTTCCTGCTGACATCAATGAAATGCTTGCCACAAAGACAGGAAATTTTTTAAAAAGCATGACTCTTAACATAGCAATTTCTTTGGATATGTACTCTGCAGATCATAAAAAGGGAACTGGATTTCTATAACCTGGACAAGAGGGAGTAAGAGGTGGGTGTGTGGTTGGGGGAGGAGGGGTTGGGGTGGAGGAGTGGTGGAGTTTTGTTGCCTTTTGTGAAGGCATGGAGACCTACCCAGGAAGGATACTGGCCTCTACTTACGTTTGTCTTCAAGTTTTGGGTTAGGAGTTGTAAGGAAATGGCTCTCCACATAACCCAAAGTGCACAGAATTTCACTGCACGGAGTCTAATTAGGTGTTGTAAGGAAGTATTGCTCAATGAATATTTCTTTAAAGATTGTGTTTCTATACTCACATTTTTGTCACTGTGACTTCATGATGTGAAATGGAGTTTCATTGCAAAATGACTCACTAATGGACACCCCAAGATGCACTTCCCCGGGGACAAGGCGCCTGGTGACCCAGGGAGCAGTGAGAGCGGTGGGAGAGTGAAGAGGGAAGGAACAGGAGCTAAATCAACATTGTGTGACTGATTTGGCCACTGCCATGCACCCTTGGTCCTGCAGGATGTTTTGAGGAGCCTTATGAAATACACCTCACACCTGGGCATGCAGGAAGGTCCACCCACCGGCATTCAAGCAGGATCCCGTGGGTATCAACGCCCTCGTGCTTCTGGGCGCTGCATGCAAGACTGCAGAGTGGGCTCTTGGGTAT
The DNA here is from genome assembly GCA_004026545.1 of Mormoops blainvillei. Classification (NCBI taxonomy): domain Eukaryota; kingdom Metazoa; phylum Chordata; class Mammalia; order Chiroptera; family Mormoopidae; genus Mormoops; species Mormoops blainvillei. Next base: position 218,492 of record PVJD01001309.1, read on the forward strand.
TCCAGGCAGCAACATCGGAAAGACTCTGGTTGAGAAGCATGGACTACATGGCCTGTGGCTGGGGGCATATGCTTTCTGTTTACCCTTTCCCAGAGCTACTGTGCAGAAATGATGATCAGAGCAGTGGTCGCTGTAAAGGGGAGGGGAGGAGAGATGTGAGGTAGTGCATGAGAGCCCTAGTTTATCTTGTCTGGATAATTACAGTAGCTTCCTAACTGAGCTCCCTGTCTACAGATCTCTTTCTCTTCAAAGTTACTAGTCATGCACTGCCAGAATCATCTTTCCAAAACCCAGATCTGATTATATCACTCCCTTGCTTTAGAAACCTTCTTTCCCTTTTCTCCTTTCTCCTGTGTATATTTCATTCTTTTGTAAACCCTTGGCTCTGCCCTGAATTTTTGGTACGGCACAAGCAAGAGGCACTGTTCCAAATCTACCTCCCAGGCCTCATTTCTCACTTTCTCCAGACAAGCACCCTTCACACTAGCCCTGATATTTCCCACTTGGGTACTCAGGGGTCCTATGGACTTATTTCAAAAGATCAGAAAAAACATATGTACACCGAGAAATCTGTAGCTTGAATAAGTAATGTGACTTAAACATATGTTGTAGGTTCACGAAACTTAACTCACACTGCTCCTTGGATTTGCAGAGAAAATGGAATTTCTTAATTTTGTCTAGATCTAATCTATTTCTTCTTTTATGATCATGTGCTCTGCTCTGATCCCCATCTTCTGGTAGCAGGTATAACTATTAGCTCACGTATTAGGTACCCTTCCTTTTGTGGTCATGCTGGGGGCAGGTCAGTCCCAGGAGGCCCACTGAGGGAAAGAGCAGGGAGTCGTCCTGCCACTGGCATGCTTTCAAGCTCGGGGTTTTGTTCTTTCTTTCTGTTAACCTACCAAGTGGCCTCTGGTCAGGGAGAATGCTTGCTCGGGATTATCCCCACGTCAATCTTCCCCAGAACAAAGCCTCAGTGAAATCTGAGGGAGGGGCAAGCATTTCTTAGCTTCAAGGATTCAATTAAGCCTCCCCAAATAGTAGAGAGCCCGATGATTGGGAGTTGAGACTTTTTTTGCTAATTTGTTCTCACAAACCGTATAAAGGTGCCTAACTTTCCAGTCCATCCTGGTTTGATCTTCCTTACCTTGTCCATTTCCTCAAGCCCCCTTCTGTCAATCTTTCACGTTTGGAGGCCCACCCCCCACTCACTTGGGAAAATCTCTTCTTGGAATGGAGTTCGGAGGATAGTGGGATTCATCCGAACTTAGCTAACAGCAAACACACATTATCATTGCGAAATGCTTAATTTAATTTTTTTCTTATGAAGGTACGGTGGTCTATTCTCACCCCTGAGACACATTCCTCTGTTAAAATAACACTGAGCCTATTAATTATAAAGTAATAGCCCTGGCCTTATTGTGCCAAGGGAAGAATGTAAGCTCTGTGAAGACAGGGTTTTGTTGCTTATTACCTGCTTTATGTGGGATAGTCTCTGACCACAGAGGGCATTCAAATCGTGTTTGCTGAACGGTTGACTCAATAGATAAATGGAAAATACCTTTCTCTCTGGGGCTTCTTTTTATGACAGAGGACCCCCTCATTGGCAGATAATAGATTTGGAGGAGACAGGAAATGGGATCTCAATTGTGCCGATGGGTCATATGTTTTAAGGATACATTTATGAAGAATATTAGAAGATATGTATCCTTATGTAGGAAATCTCTTTTTTCCAAAGAAAACAGGCATCCATAAAAGGAAATCTGTCATCCCAGGGAGAGTTTCTTCAACCCAGTCTTATGTCCTAGGGGCAAGCACTGGTAATGGCTATGTAACCGCATGACCTTAGTGAGAGATTAAGCCTCTATTTCTTGTTATCACCAGCTGGAGAGAATTACTGACCCTTTGTTATGAAAGATCAGGAAACGAACACTATGCCACTGCCCACTCTTACTCCCCTTTCTCCTTGTCTCCTATTTTTTTCTCTCATGTTTTGCATATATTTCATTTTTGGATATAAATTTTGGGAGCTTCCCTCGAATTCATTTTCTAAGTATCTAATTTGATTAGCTGCTGTATTCAGCCCACCCACTGAATTTCTTGTCATTTTTAATTTCTAATCTATTTCCTGTTTGGGACTGATTATCCCTTTTTTTCTATAGCACCCTGTTCTTGTTTAATTAATGCAAAATCTTGAATCTCTGAGGATTCTAATTTAAAAGGCTCTTTTCTGTTCCCTGGATTATCTCTGTTTCCTTTGGGGTCAGTTGGTTTTCTTCCTCTGTCTCTTGATAATTCTGTTTATATCTGCAAGTAAAGCTTAGGGTTTTGGATATGGTCTTTTCTGCATCTGTAGAGATCTCTGGATTAAAGGGCCGCTGGTGGGCTCTTTATAAGTAGAATTCCTTCTAGAAGGCAGCTTGGGGACCCCTATACTTGCAAAGAAGGATGCTTCTACTTTAGTGACAGAGAACTTGGAAAGACGGTATTTCACTCCTGGGCAGAAGTGCCATTTCTCAATTTGCCCCTCTCCTCCATCCCCACCCCCGCCCTGATACCTCTCCTCAGACACACTGTTGCATGTCTGTGTGGGGTTCAGAAACTACCTAAATCCTTAGTCTGCTCTCTCAAGCTCTGATACCCTCACCAGAGGCATTTTCTAGGAAGATCCCAAGTTTTTCTTAGACAGCACTCTTCTATCTTAGTTTCAGTGGGACATTGAAAGGAAGGGAAGGTGAATGTGAGCTTTAAGTTTGGCATCCTGTGCTAGTATTTTCAGCCTGTATATAGATGTTGTAGAGATTAATAAAACATGCATTTCTTTAAGAGCTTTACTAAACACATAGTAGATTTTGCTGTGCTGTGCGTTGTTAATCGGTGGATGCTAAAGCTGAAACTATTTTCATGTAGAGGTGAATGAAGCTCTTTGGTGTTAAAATTGTTGGGGACCTCTGTCTCATCAAGCTGTCTTAATCACCTGGAACGTGATGCACGCTTGATGCCTTAATGCTGTGCTCTCTACTTAGAATGTGCATCTCACTTCTTCTACCTGCAAAATCCTACCATCTTGAAGGACTAGCTCAACAATCAATTTCCCTGTAAAGTTTGTCTCTCTGCTTGAGACAGAATTAATTGCTTCATCTTCATTATTCCCTGAATACTCTGTCTGTTCCTCTAGAATAGCAATTACCACATTGCATGATACCTGTTTATATTATCTCTCACTCCACCCTAATCTCAGTTCATCTTTTTATCTTTTATCTCAAATACCCAACACAGAATGAGTACATGTTGACTTATGTTGAATTCTCTTTTCGCTTCATGGTCATCACTGACGTATGTAATGAAAAGAAGGCCATAAACTAAAAGCTCTCTTTCATCTTACTTTTGTGCAGCTTTATGGAGTATACTCTAAATAATCACCATTTTTGTTGTTTTCTAAAATCACCATTTTTGTTGTTTTCTAAAACTGTCAGAAGAAGGTTCTTGCTTATGTGTTTCTGCTAGGATTATTCTTTTTTCTTACAGGGTCGACTTAAGAAAAAAATACTCCATTTCAAGAGATCTCGCCAAAGAAATGAAGGACAGGATGTAAATAATGTCCAATGGAAACCATTGGGAAGGAGAGATGGGAATGTAAACATGTCTCCTTCTAGTGCCTAAAAGTCCCCTTAGGATCAAATAATGTGTTCACTATTGCCTTTAAGTCATCATTCACTCATCCATTTACTCCATAAGTATTTACTGAGCGCCTGTGGTGTGCCAGGCGTTGTGTAAGGACTTGGGAAGATGATGAACACAGTAGACAAGGTCCTTGTCCTTAGACAGTGGACAATCTCCTGAACATTTCTCCAGGTTTCTAAAAGGCTCCTGTGGAAGTGGCTCCAAGGTCATGTCAATAGGTAATTAATTAATGGTATTTGTTGGGTATTTTTTTTTATGTATTCACCCTAGTGCTAGGTAGTTTAAAAGTAAGATAGACATTGTCCTTAAGAAATTTAGAATTTAAAATTGTTAGAATCCTGTATAAAATGGCATAGAGAGTCAGCAAAGTAGATATTTTATAACACAAGGATCTTAGCAGCTGAGTGCCTTAGGGATCAGTTTATTTGGAAGAGCTATAGACAAGGAACTTGAGACCTGAAGGATAAAGAATAAGTAGTTCAGCAATGGGGTAGAGGAAGGTGCCCCAGAGTGAAAACATGTGAAAGTCAGGAAGAGGCGAGGAACATGAATTTCAAGGTACTGATTCTGCTAATAGGGTCAGAGCACAGAAAATGCAGTGGAGTAGGGAAAGTGGTGTGAGAGCGGGCCAGAAAGATAGCTAGGAGTTAAATCAGGTAGGATTTTGTTAACGTTCCTACCACGATACTGTTGTACGAGGAGTGGGCCAAAGGTCCTCTGCCTGGAATGATGCCCAGTTATGACATGACTCTCTGAATGTGATATGCTATCAACTCATTTCTGGTTTTAGGTTTTGCTAACGGACCCATTTACACACACCCATGCAAATACACACACAGGTATACAAAAAAGCACGTGACATGATTACTTTTGTGTAGATCGTGAAGTCTTCCAATCCGTCTGACAATTCACGGTTGGTTGGTCATTTTTTGTTTTAACTTTGCATTGTTGACAGTGAGCGAGGTAGCCCGGTCTCAAGACAAAATGAATCTCTTGAAGGAGAGGGGCAGATGGTTAAGCATGAAGACAAAGCTCAAGAAAAGATTATTAAGGAAAGTAAGAACCAATACCCAGTATAAAAAATACCCTTGGTGTGTGACTCAGCTCCAGAACAGGGTGGATTTTCTTCTTGCATCTCTCACAGGAAGAATCCAGAAAGAACCTCATTCTCCTACTCTGCTAAGTTTGCAAACGGGAGATGAGCTATCCTGTTTCTTGTTCTTGCAAAACAACAGAGCTTGCCTGGAAGAGTGTATTAGTAGGCCAATTACAGCCACATACTTAAATATACAGACGGTATTCGATTACTGGAATGGAGAGCAATGGGGATGTAAAAATACCCTAACAACAGATAATCCAAAAGTCACTGAATCTTGGCTTTTGAATGAATTGTATTGTTTTCTTGTAGCAGATTTGCATTTCTAATTATGCCTTACTTAAGCTAGTATTAAAATTAGCTTGTATTCCCAGAGAAAGTACACACCAGCTGAGCGAAAAAGAGAGAGAACCAAGATCTTGCTGAGTGATGGGGTAAGGGGTGGTGGTAAAGGAAGTGGCCCAGGGCTCAATATTTTCCATAATAATGAAGAATATTACCCACCCCCCCAACAACCTCCACAATTTGTATGTGAATGTTTATTCTCATTAGGTCAAGGAACCAAATAAAAGCAGGTACAACTTTATATAGCGTGCACAAAACAATTTCTTGTTTAGGATCATCCTGTATTTCAATAGCCAAATTACCTTTGTTGCAATATGGGGTGGGAGAGGGAGCGGGCCCATTTAAAAGTTGCTTGACCCCAGTGGAATTTAAACTTTAATTATCACTTAACCTATGAAAGCCCTGCCAGTATTACAACAGTAAGTCCCTTCAGCACTGTAATTAAATTTCTGCCTGTGGCTTATGTGGGTAAATCCTGTAAGAGGGGCGAATCAATTATACGAACATTTAAGGGAGCTATAAAACCCAGGAAGACAAGAGTTCCTAAGTGTTATTGGAGAATTCTAGGATTATGTCAAAAGAATAATTTTATGAACTTTCTCTAGAAATAACCAAAATTGATTCTTGTGACTGGGGAGGAAGGACTCTGAGAAAGTGCATTCGCAATCACAGAATTTATACAAGAGTTGTAAAATATTACAACTCAGAGAAACTGATGAAGCCTGCAGCTAAGAATTACTACTGATTTACCATGGGTCCTGCATGGCCCGAAGTGTTTTAGTCCTGGTAACTCACTGAGCACACGGTTTTCATCTCTCTGTTGGAGGTGAGGAGGCTGAGGCCTGTGAGGTTGAAAGACTCGGCCATGCTGCATGACTAGAAATGAGCAGAGGCAAAACCAGAAGCCGAGACTTCTGACTCCTAATGCAAGGCCTTCCTTCTACCTCGGACTTCCTTCCTGCCAGCTGGAAGATGTAATTGTTTGATCACACCTGTAGGCTGAAATGAAAAAAAGTGCTGGGGATGGTAGAAAAAGCATGGACTTAAGAGTAGAACCTGCAATAGAACTCTTGCTTGCTACTTCTGGGAGTTTGACCTTCTGTGGAACTACCGTGTCTCTCCTTGGTTTGCACTGCATCCCTCTGTAATTTTCTGGAACAAAGTCCAACATCCTTGCTGGTCTGGGAGGCTCTAGGCAGTGCTAATCTCACCAGCTTCCCCTTGTGTCAGACCCCACCCCTTGCTCTCTGCTTTAGCCACTCCTTTAGCATTTCTTTGAAGGACCATGCTTCTTTCCACTCCAGGGGCTAGAAGGTTCTGGGAATGCTCACACACTCCTCTCCTAGGCAATCCCTTGGGGGCTCAGTTTCAATTTTGCCTCTTCACGGAAGTTTTCTTGGATCCTCAGACTGAGTCGGCTCCCTGTGTCCTTTGTTCTCATGGCATCCTCACTTGCCTTTTGTGGCTCCTATCCCTACCATAACTGATTCGTTATTGTCGTTGTTTAATTGACGATTCCCTATAAGAGCAGAAGCTCCGTGAGGGCAGGGACAGATATTCCCAGTGCTGAGATCAACAGAAGGCACTCAATAAACATCAAAGGAGTGAATGAACCCCTCTCAAGCCTCAGTTTTTTCTTCTGCAAAGTGGAGATAACAAACATTGGACCATTGTCAGCATTAAATGGCATATTGATTTAAGACACCCAGCTTACTGTTAGCGGCGTAGAACTCAATACATGTGGATTTCATTTCCTGCACTCTTACTTCTATGACAATGTCCCTGAGGCACCAGGCCTGTGGAAACAACTAAGAAAGGTGGAATTGTGCTCTGGATCGCTTTAGCACAAAGCGTATTTTATGCGTTCTAAGTATTTGAGTACCGGTCACCCACTGATGGTATACATGGCAACTAACTCTCTATGAAACAGTGTATTGGACAAAACAGGACACCTCACTTCCCAGCTGGACAGCATAACAGAGCACTTACTGCAGGCACCATTCTCTTGGGGTCAGAACCTTAAACTAATCCCCCTGCTGAATATGGAACAGATGAGCCGGGAGCAGCTGCTCTTCTCAGCTGGTGAGCCGCTAGAACTTGAAGCAGTGTGGTTTTCAGGTGGCTTTCCCCCCAAAGCCCAGACAGAGTGACAACGAGGCTGCTCAGACTGGCGCTTATGTGCAAACCTCCGGTCATGCCTCTCTTTGGAAGGAAAGCACCAATTCTCTCCCTTCCCCCACAGCTGGAAACCAGACTCCCTGAAGACAAAGAACTGTATTTCCTTCACAGCAGGCTCTCCTGTGGATTGTAACTCTCCTCACAGCCCTTGACCCTCTGCTGCTTTGAAAACTCTGGGGGGAGTGTGAGAGAGGAACCTGATACAGGGGAGGTAAGATGGAGCATGTCCAGGGATCTTGGCAACAGAGAAGGCATGTCACAGACCCTTTAGGGACAAGCTGTGATGGGTCAAGTTTGTGTTTGCGTTAAAGGGGAAGGACATTTTTAATATAATTTAAAGCAATCAAGCTGGTTTTAAGACCATGGGTATGAAATTAGGCCTCAGACCAAGACTTGCCACTTACTGCTATCCGTGTGGCTTTGGGTAATTATGGTGCTTCACCTTTTTAAAACTCAGTTTTGTCATCTATGAAGTCGGGATAGTGATAGTATTCCTCTGATAGGCCAGGGATGGACAAGCTTTTTCTGTAAAGGACCAGGTAGTAAATATTTTAGGCTTGGCAACACAGACTCTTTGTTGAGTGCGCACACACGCGCGTGCGCACATACACACACACACTATTTTTAGCTTGAGGGCTACACAAAAACAGGCCAAGGGTCAGATTTTGCTTATTGTGAAGATTAAATAGATTAAATGAGATAACATATAGAAAGTGCTTTGCGTTGGACCTAAAACATAGTAAATTCTCAATAAGTGATAGGTAGGATGATTCCCACCTGTTGGCTGTATCGAAGGCTAATTACAGACAATAAATAACAGGACCTTCAGGCTTATATATACCACCTCCCCTGCCACACAAACATCCAATAGGACGTATATTTAGAAGGATAATGTAACTCATACAAATGAGAACCGTTAATGTGATCCTCATTATTTGATTTGAAGCATTTGAAAATTAAATATGGTCAAGAGAATTGGGGCCAGTGGGTATTTCCGAGTGTCAACTGCACGCCAGGCCTTTGCCATATCCCTCTCATGTGTTATTTCACAACACTGCTGCTGGGTGGGCTTTATTGTTCCTGTTACAGTAGAGAAGCAGAGGCCAAGGGAACTACTCCTGGAGACGAGGTGTGCCTACCCAGGGCCTCCATGATGTGCAGCCTTTATGATTGTGCTCCTGGGCCTCTGACTGTGACACTCATTCTTTTTCTAACGTACTTGCATTTGCATCATCATTTGCCCCTTGACCCTGGAATAGATGGCTGCCTGCTGAGTGGAATTTGCTGAGTGATTCAAAAGCTGTTCCTAATTGTACACCTCCTGTGTGCTAAACCCTGTGCTGGACACTGGAATTTATATTTTTATATATATATATATATAGCACAATCTCTCTTATTGAAGAGCTGAATCTAGCAGGAAAGATTCCACCTATGTAGCTAATTATGATACTTTATTAAGTATTTTCTTAGTATTGCTTGGGGAAAATTTCCTTAAGTTAAAACTTTGTCTTAAGGAAGTCATTGTGACATTGTGACAATGCTTCATTTGTATTAAGAGCACAACCTCCATCCTTTTGCAATGTTTCCAGTCCAGTACAAAATCTTCACTGGCTTCCTATTATCCACAGAATAAAGTTCAAACTTCTCGGATCATATTCAAGGCCTTATGTCAAATCTTCCCAGTGGGTATATGCCACATATGCTGAGATGGTGCTATGCACTGAATGTTTGTGTTCCTCCAAATTCATACGTGAAAACTATTCCCCAATGTGACGGTGTTTGGAGGTGGAGTCTTTAAGAAGTGATCGGTCATGAAGGTGAACCCCCCAGGAATGGGATTAGTGCCCTAATAAAAGAGGCCCCAGAGGAATTCCCGGCCCAATCAGCTGTGTGAAGTGATAACAAGAAGACAGCTGGTTATGAGGAAGTGGGCTCTCACCAGACACTGATCAGAGCCATGATCTTGGACTCCCTGGGCTCCAGAACTGTAAGAAATAAATTTCTGTTGTTAATAAGCCTCGTGGACTATGGCATTTTGTTATAGCAGCCCAAACTGACTGAAATCATGACCCCGCCACAAGCAGCCTTGTCCGTTTACTCTGGAATATCGATAGAATACGATCATTGTTCTACATGTGCCTGGACTGAAATGGTTCGGCAAACACCTGCCCCTGCCTACCTTTCCTGACTAATTTCCCTCAAGCATTCCAATGCCCATTGTGCCTGCTCATTGTTCCTTACGCTCATCAGCCTATCCACCTTTGCTCATGTGGTTCTTTCTGCCTGGAAATTCTACCCTACCATTTTGACCGCTTCTACACAGTCTGAAAATCGTTTAAAAGAATAACCTGTAAGTTACCTCTTTCATGAAGAACTCCCTGTGTGCACTGTCCTTTGAACGGTAACAGTGTTATGTGTGTTTTATGGCACATGCCATCTATTGCATCCTTAGTAATCAAAGAACCTAGTGCTGGATCTGGCACACAGTAGGGCTCAGCCGGCCGGCCTGTCTGCCTTCCCTTCTTATTTGTAGAATCTTATGGAAATTGCTTAAATCGGTGGTCCTTAAACACGACAACACATTATAATTGCCTGAAGAGCTTTTTGTGTTGCTTTGTTTTGTTTAATACCCTGATGCCTAGGCCATACCCTCAATCAATGAAACCAGAAACTGTCGCGGGATCCAGCATCAAAACTCCCCGGGTGGCTCCAAAACGCAGCCAGGGTCCGGAGCCGCTGTTTTAAACAATCTGAGCCTTGTTTCTAGGGTTGTTCCGAAAATTAAACGCAATGTTTGCAAAAGCTTGGCACAGTGCCTGGTACATAGTGAGTGTGCAGTAACTGTTAATTGTATTATATTTCACAGAAGCTTTTCACATCACTGCCAACAATATCTTACACATAGTAGGACTGAATAAATGCTACTTGGGGAAGTCTAGGGAATCTCAGCAGGTTGTTGTGGAGAGCTGGTTTCGGAGTGGAACCGAAGGTTATGCCTGGAGCAGAGGCACAAGGAAGACAGAGGCAAGTGGTCTCCCCTGGGAGCAGGCAAGAGGGGAAGAGGGAAGGAGGGTGTTGGCTTTACAGGATTTAAAAACAATAATACAACCAACTATAAGTCGATCTTTTATTATCATCACGCACTGGAAATTCTTCATAACAGTGATAAAATGCTTCTGGCAGGGGCAGACGACTCCCATCACCCCAACCCCCTCCCCCTTATCTTGGTACTCTGTTGGCTTGGAGCCCAGCAAGAAAGAACTGAAGAGCTGTTATAGTCAGCACTATTAATGAGCTAAGTGGCTTGAGAAAGAAACAAGGGAACTGTAAATTATATTTATAAATTAAGTCATATAAAGCTGGACTAAGTAATTAAGCTGTGCACCCATAATTAAATACTGGTATAGCATTTGGGCCCTGAGATTTCTTTTCCACTGTAATGGTTGGCAATCTGTGTGGTGGGCTGATGACTCATACAGAGGTCCTGGGACAAGGTAGTGCCAAGGTCTAAAGAGCAGACAGCCGAGGATGTGGTCAAATGAATGGGTGAGTGACATACCGGATAAGAGATGAGGGGGGAGAGAGCCCCAGACCGCCCCACCCCCCCAAAGCAAAGGAGAGACAGCATTCGCCATCTAGGTTAGTGAAAAGAGGCCAAGAAGCAGTGATCTGAGGCCCAGCAGCGAGGAAGGGCCTTCATACTTTTGGCCCCAGCCAACCCTCCACTTTCATTTCCTGTGCTCCTTTCACACACCTTGCCTAGAGCCACAGAAGTCAGTACACATTCTTTGAATAGGGTCTGCTTTTTACCAGTACGTCGCTCTACCTTTGCCCTTGTCATTCCCTGCCTGCCCGTCCCTCCCCATTCCTCATCGAACCGTTTAGTCCTTCCAGATCTGGCTCCACGGTGCCCGAGGAGCCTTTTCCTGGCTCACTTAGGGAGGTAGTAAGTCTTCCTCTGGCTCCCACAGTTACATTGCAGGATGATGCTTTGCTGAATCTCTCCCCCTGCCAAGCCCTGGAGAGCAAAGCCCCTGTTCTCACATCCAAAAAGTTGCTCGCAGAACGGAAGGTGTTTAATACGTATCTGTTGAACAAGTGAGTGAATGAATGCTAGATAGTCGTGTGAAGCCAGGGAGGTGTTATTATCTTCTCCTCTAGGTAGAAGAGCTGGACTCTGAGCTCTCGAGGCCAGGGGCTGACTTATTCAGCAGCACTCGGTGGCATGGGGCTCTGCAGACAGAAGCCGCTCCATGAATATTTGCTGGGCAAATGGGAGAAAATTGAAAGGAGATGTATTTTCGCACAAATTTCCCTCAACCCAGCTCCCACACCCAAGTAAGTGTGAAGACAAGTGTCAGCAGACACGGGTGTTTATAAAACAACAGTATCTATGTTAGTAACATTACGGACAGGGCAGGCAATGCACACCAGATTTAAGATCAAGTGACATTTGTTGGGGGCGGTGGAAGAAAGAGATGGGAGAGGGGGATGCGGGAGCCTGGGAGGCCCAGGTGTGGGAATTCAAGGGGAGGAGGAGGAGGAGACTGTGAAGAAAAGCCATCTAGAGCAGCCTTCAAAGAGAGGCCACAAAAGAAACAAAGAGTCAAGAGGGCTTGGTTTGGGAGGAGCGTGATCAGCTGTTAGATAAGCCCTGTGAATGGCTCGGGAATGCTTGATGGGTGAGAGAAAAATGGGGAGAAGCTGGGAGGTGGAGGGACTGGACCAAGAGGTGCTGAGAGGAATCCAGGGGTGAGGCCCAGTTGTTTGCCTCGGTCACAAGCAGTCCAGGTGGTGTGGACACACACCAAGATTTGAAAGCTGCCGGTAACAGTTAAAGAGTGGGGCCGTGCACTCCATGGAGCTGCCTGGGGTGAAGTCCTGCCTCTGCCATTTACTAGGTATGTGACCTGGGAAGAGCCCTAAATTTCAGCTTCCTTGCATATAAAATGGGGATCATAAATGCACCTTCCTCTGCGAGAAGGTGAGTGCCTGGCACACAGTAAATGCTCAATAAATATGAGCAGTAATTATTTACAATACATAATTTGGCATTTTGCTAGCTTATTCCACCCAAAGGAAGGAAGTGTTGAAAGGATCTGTGAGCACTTCTTACTGCATAGGGAAGCAGAGGCAGGAAGTTGGATGGGAGAGACATTTCCTAAGCATTCTTCTCATTAGGGTATTCTGTCACATGTCCAGTCTATTACACAGTTTAATTGTTCCCCAAGGGGAAGCACAATAGCCAGCTGTGTGAACATGGGAAAGTGAGGTTCCCTCTCTGAGCCTCAGTTTATCCATCTGTCAGTTTGGAAGAATTGGTTATCTGATCGCTAATAGCCATTCCCACTTTAACATTCCATGATGCCACTAATTCTACATCAGTCACAGGCTAAGATGGGAGTCGGGGAAGAGGTGGGCCCTGGAGGGTGAGGTGAAGACAGAGCTGGTGGACAGAGGTCATCTCAGATCTGTGTGAAGTTCAGGAGCTGCTGGGTCGCGGTCTTCAGTCTTAGGGTCATCAGAGTCCCCAGGATGGCTGTGTGCCCTGCTCTGGGAGAAGGGCAGGGAGACTGGTGGCCCAGGGGACAACGGGTCTGGCCGTGCAGCATCTGTGAAACACCCACCGGGAAACAGGGCAAAGAAAAAGAACTGTAGGAGGACATCCATGCACCATGGAGCCGCATGTCTCTCTGCAGCCCTGCATTCCAGGATTGTCAGATATGAATTGGATTAGGTGCTGTAATGTTTTATCAGACCAGATGGCCTATCGTGTAAATCCCCTCAATATCAAGCCTTACAGACTTAACGAAATTGCAAGAAAACCCCTGCACTCTCTGCCTGAACGCTCTTACGCATTTAGGTCATCTGTAATTTGAGAAAATATTATTTTCAATACCCAAAGGCTCTTTTCTCTGCCTCAGTCTCTGTCGTCTCTTCCCTTCTCTCTCTTTCCCTGAAGACATGTTTTTCTGTAAATACTGCAGCTCAGCTCTGAATCACAGATCAAAGCATTTCTTCTTCATTCATCTTTTGAGGCCAAATTGCAATTTATAATGTCTGTGGTCTTCACTAATCTGTCTCTGTGTCATCTCACTTTAAATCAACAGAAAGCAGCTCACAATAATACATTGAAGCTGCCCCACAGAAGCAGAGAGTGTAATTTGAGCACAGCGTTATTGAGTCTCAGTACCCACAGGTAGAACTATCTGGGGCCTTTATTATGCTCAACATTAATCTTGGTAAACAACTTGTTTTGATGAAAATGAAAGCCAGATGAAACAAGGAAAATTCATGGTTATCAGAAAAGAAAATGTGATCCCTTCCTCCTCCCACCCCTTCCTGCACTTCCCAGAGACATCTGAGGTTTTGCCTTTTTGGACCAAATAAATGGAGGGCAGAAGTCAGACTATTTTCCTCAGAGAACATGTGAAGAGACAGCTCAGAACTTTTTGGGAACTGGACATTTGCAGAGCTGGGTCAGAGCCGAGGGTCTGGGAGCAGCCCTAGAGAGTTACAGGATTTTTTGTTTTCCTCCTCAGAAGGCGGCATTCCTGAAGGCAATGATTACGCCTTATTATTTAATCTAGTTGCTTGTCTCCTGGGAAGGGCTGACACTTACTGTGCTCACCTCACCCTTTTGGGTGAAGCACCGTAGGTTAGAGGCCCCAGTGTCTAACTGGGGGTGGAGGGCAGTAACAGACCAGCACCACCTGCGCTGATGTAAAACACTTGCATGGATGGACGAAGATTGAACACATCATGAACTAAAAGCTGTATTTTAAGCAGATCAATTTTCCACAAATGCTGGATAAAAATGATAATATGAGTAATCCTTCTTCTTGCTGGATTTCTCTGGGAGGTTTTAAGGAGCTTAGTTGTCACATAGGCCAAGCAATGGCAGGTGGATGATTTGGCATCTCCAAGTCTTGGGAGTGCCTCGGGGTTTAATTTCAGGCCCAGTTCCCTCTAGGCTACTAGAATCTGCCCTACTTTCCCAGAGACAGGAGCCAGCGAAGGCCTTCTTGTTTGATCTTCTCCTGGGGAATATACTAACCACGGGAAAGTGGGTTGGTGGGGGGCAAGATGGAAGAACCTGGTTAAAATTTCTCAGTTCCGCCTCCCCTGAGGAAGAAAGGCACCATTATAACGCCTGACAATGTGTTTCAATTGACAAAGCAGATTCATATGAAAATGTCCTATGTAAGGTAGGCAAAGAAGGGGACATTATCTTCATTTTATAGAAAAAGAAATCAAATCCCTGAGAGATTAAGGTACTCATCTATCCATGATTACTCAGTTAGTACATGGCTAAGGGAACTCTTCCAGATCCAGTGTTATTTCTTACTCGAGCTTGCTCTTGGAGACACGCGAGGCTATTACTGATGACAGACAGGGCTGGGTCCTTGTAGGCACAGCAGGTCATCCAAATCTCACTGTCATGGAGCAAGGCAAGCGCTGCCATCCTCATTTCACATGTGGGTAAACTGAGCTTTGGAGAGTGTAAATCTTTTTCCCATGTCATACAACTGGTAAGCGGTAGAGCTTACATTTGAATACAAGGCTCCCGGCTCTAAATCCAGCGACCTTTCCTATGCCACCTTTCTGGGCATGGAAAAACCAATCTGGAAGTAAAGCAAAAAAGATCCCTTTACCATCCCGAACTATACAGACTAATGGTCTACAATAGGAAACTGACGTAAAGTGAAGAGTTTACTTTTTATAGAGATGTACGATTATAATGAAGAGACTCTCGCCCCAGTTACATTATGCTATAATTGTGTCCCTTTCTGCTATAGATGAAGGTTACTTTATGGATGGGATAGGCCAATGTGTTTTGAGGGATGGTGATTTTGTAATGAATCGGAAGTGGGCGGTCAGGGTCAGACAATAAAATGGACTAGGAGAAAGCAGGGCACGGTGCAAGACAGTGGACACAAAAACCTGATACAGAAGAAAAACAGTTTTGTGGGGAGAAAGCCTGACTACAAGCCAGGAGCGGAGGCACGCTGAATGGTAAAATCAAGGCAACCGATAGGATCTAGGAGACCTAGGGCAGGAGTGACTTTGAGAATCCAGCGAAAGCAAGGGACTCTCTAAATAACTTCAGAGGCACATGCCACTGTTTTCGTAACCTGAAGCAGGCTAAGCTCCCTTGGCCTGGAGGGAAGGCAAAAGTGAACTTAAAGAATCATTTATTCAGCTCAGTCTGTCAGTGGGGCCCCAGGAATTGAGGTTGTTTATGGGCAGATGGAATGGAATCCAGGCAAGCACGAAACTGCTGCTACGGGGTCTATAGTTTGGGTTTGGAAGGGGGATTCGCATGCGGAACCCAGTTAAAAAAGAACCTGAAGCCCCCAAAGCCAAGGCTGAGAGGGTCAACCAGCCTAGGGGAAGCAGGAAGGGCTAGGAGCTAGTCTGTTGGGTGGCCCATGCCAGGACGGAATTGGTGACTAATCCGGGAACATTCTAATTTGCTTATCAGTAATTATCATGTACTCTGAAGTGCCCGTTTTGTAGTTAAGTAAGTTGTCTCTTATTGGCTTCCTGAGAGCATTCTGTTTACTGATTTATAGCAGCGGGAGGGACAGGGGAAGGGAGAGTGCTAGGCATCCACACCAACGTGACACCGCCACAGGGAGAAGCAGATCAGACAGCCATCAGGAAGGTAGTGGGGGCTAAACGTGCTCAGGGATGTGTCCCCAAAGCCTAAAGTTGTCTTACTAAAGATGGTCCTACTCAGTGTATATAGAGGAAATTAATGGGGCGTTAGGGTTCAACACCGTATTTGTCAGTTGGCCTTTATAGCAAACTAGCAGTTATGACTTTGCATCGGTTTAAATGGAAGTGGCTTTTTTAGAAACACTGTGCTCTTTATCGTTTTGGGTGTTTCTCACAAAGGTATCCTGTCCCTCTGGTCCTGCAAAGGTAAGGAGCCGGGGGGGTAGTGTGTTAATTCTGAAGCAGGACTTAGCTGAAATAAGAGCGGAGCTGGCAATATTGCCCAATATTCTCTTTTTGAAAATAGGAAAGAACACCAAGAAATTACTCATTCTTCCTCATGCTATATCCCGGGGAATGTAACGCACAGCTTGATTTACACAAAGAAAAGACATAAACAAAAGCTGCTCAGTCAGAATCTTTTCTGCAGAAGCCAGGTACAGATCATACAGCCAAGATTTGTTCAGTGACACTGAACATTCACCAAACACCCACCAAACACCCACCTCGGCCAGGCGCTGTGCTCGGTACATAGGATGAGGGACACATGGCCCCTTTTGCGAGTAGAGACAAAGCCGTTAACCACTTGCATGAAGCAGAATCAAATAAATGCAAATAATGGTTTTGGGGAGTAAAACTGGAATTATAAGGAATTTTGACTCGTGGAAATCAGAGACTGATTTATCTGCTGTGATTAAAAAAAACAACAACTTTAAACAGAACTTTCTTCTGTTATCCTGCTGGTCTCACAAAATATTTTAACAGGTACAAATATTGTGTGTTCTTTTTTGTTTTTTAATTGAGGTATAATTGACATAACATTATATGAGTTTCTGGTATAAAACATAAGATTAGACATTTGTGTATATTGCAAAATAATCATGTAAGTCTATTTAGTATTTGTAACTATACATGGTTACAAAATTTTATTTTTGTGATGAGACCTTTTAAGATCTACTCTCTTAGCAACTTTCAAATATGCAACAGAGTATTATTAACTGTAGTCACCATGCTGTACATTTCATCCCATGAATTATTTCTTTTATAATTGGAAATTTGTATCTTTTGACCCTCTTCTCCATTTCACCCACTCCCACCCCCTGTCTCTGGCAACCACCAGCCTGTTCCCAGTATCTGTGAGCTTGGTTTTTAGTTTAGTTTTGTTTGTTTTTTACATTCCATATGTAACTGAGATCATGTGTTACCTGACTTTCTCTGTCTGACTTATTTCACTTAGCACAGTGCCCTTAAGGCCTATGCATGTTACAAATGGCAAGATTTCATTATTTTGTATGACTGAAAAATCTTCCCGTGTGTATGTATTACTAAGTCTTCTCTGTCCATTAATCCATCAGTGGACACTTAAGGTGCTTTCATATCTTGGCTATTGTAAATAATGAAGTAATGAACATGAAGGTGCATGTATTTTGTCAAGTTAGTGTTTTGGGGTTTTGGGGGTTTTTTTGTGTGTGGATAATACTCGGAAATGGAATTTCTGTATCATAGGGTAGTTCTATTTTTAATTGTTTGAGGAACCTCCATACTGTTTTCCATCGTGGCTGCTGTTTGGCTGTGATTTGATGGGAGTAAACTTGGAATAGTTCCTTAAGTCCAGTAGAGAAACTCTGAAAGCCAGTAAATGGGCCTGTGGCTTGGGAAAGGCAAGCGAGAACTGATGGGGTTGCCAAAGCTGAAATGAAATTGGAGTAGAGGTCCCGACGCTCCCATTTTAGACTTTAGAGTTCAGGCTGCATGGTGTTTTGGTGGGTCCTGAAGCATGGGTAGTAGTCACATGACCAGGATTTCTCACCCTCACCACTATTGAGTTTTGGGGCCAGTTAGTTCTTTGCTGTGGGGTCTGTCCTGTGCATTGCAGGGTATTTAACAGTGTCCTTGGCCTCTACCCAAGAGATGTTAGTAGCATGCTCTACCCCAGCTGTGATAACCAAAAATGTCTCTAGGCACTGCCAAATGTTCCTTTGGGGGCACATTTGCCTCCAGTTCTGCACCACTGGCATTACTGGGATTTAGAGGAAAGCATGCTTCAGGCAAAAGGATTTCTCTGAATGAATGTACAGAGGTGCAACTCTGCCTGTATATGTTGAGTAATGGTGGCCACGGCATGGTAAGGAGAGGAAACTAGTGGGAGAAGAGGCTAAGAAAATAACTTAGAGCCAAGCTGAAAACTTTGCTAATCGTATGGCTAATAAATTGGCCTTGAATTTGCAGGTAATCAGGAGAGCATGTGGTTCAGGAGAAGGAGAGTAATAGGAAGAGGAACCCGGTAGGAATGTAGGGATTAGAATAAGAGTGGGAGAGTGAGGGCAGAAGATGGGAGGTTGCCCAGCCCAGGGGAAAGGAGAATTCATAAGGCTGGAGAGGAGAGGCATGAGAGACACTTGGAAGGGAGACTTAAAACTTGGTGACAATAAGGATTTGGAGAGTGACAGCAAGAGAGGAATCAGATGAGTGAGAGGGAGATTATTGAGTAAAATGCATATCATTGACTTAGAGAAGGAGATTTGGAAGAGGGGGAGGACATTTAAAAATAAAATTCTCTCTAGGGAACTAAATGGCAATGGAAAAATGTACAATAAAGGTTAAATTTTAAAAATATATAAAAATAACAGAAAAAGAATTCTAACAATGAACACAGGTTGCCTCCATATCTTAGCTATTGTAAATAATGCTACAATGAACACAGGGGTACATATATTTTTTTGAAATAGTGTTTTGGATTTCTTTAGATAAATGTGGTACTTAGATGCAATTGGATATTACTCAACCATAGAAAAGAATGAAATCTGGCCATCTGCGATAACATGGGTGGACCTAGAGGGTATTATGCTAAGTGAAATAAGTCAGACAGAGAAAGAGAAGTAACACATGATTTCACTTATATGTGGAATCTAAAAAACAAAATAAATGACCAAACAAAACAGAAACAAACCCATAGATGCAGAGAACAAATTAATGGTCACCAGATGGGAGGGATTTGGAAGGATGGGTGAAAAATGTGAAAGGGATTAAGAAGTACAGATTGACAGTTATAAAAACAGTCATGGAGCCCTGGCTGGTGTGGCTCAGTGGATTGAATGCCGGCTGGCGAACCAAATGGTCACTGGTTCGATTCCCAGTCAGGGCACATGCCTGGGTTGTGGGCCAGGTCCCTGGTGTGGGGCATGAGAGAGGCAACCACACAGTGATGTTAATCTCCTTCTCTTTCTCCCTCCCTTCCCACCTGACTAAAAAAACACATACACACATACACACACACACACACACACAACAGTCATGGAGATGGAAAGTACAGTATAAGGTCTGTAGCCAATAATATTGTAATAACTATGTATGATGTCAGATGGGTACAAGGTTTATTAAGGTGATTATTTCATATGGTATATGAATATCTAATCACTATATTGTACACCTGAAACTAATATAATATTGTATGTCAATTGTAATTGAAAAATAAAATTTTAAAAATGGCATTAAAAATGAATTCTAAACCCCTACTTCTGTCTGTTCTTCCATGTGGGTACATAGTAGTCAATCAATAAATTCTTTTTCTATGGGTCTTGAATTATCAGTTATTGGTTCAGGGGAACAAGTCATCTATTTAGCAGGGCAGAGACAAAGTATAACAACAACAACAACAACAAAATCATTTATATAACCCTTACTATGTGCCAGGCCCTGAGGCAAGATTTTAACACTATTTCATTCAACATTTGAACAGTCATGAGATAGACTGAACTTTTATTTCCATCTTAGAGATTATTTCATTGGTCACGTATTTATTAACTACTATATGTCTGGCATTATTTTCAAAACCTAGGATATATCAGTGAATAAAACAGAGAAAAAGCCCCTGTTATTGTGCACACTTTAGTGGGGAAACTAAAATGAGGCTTCTGGAACTTAGTGAGATTGGTGACCCGCACGCTCACACAGACAGTGAGCGTTGGAGTGAGAGGCAGGCAGGGAAGTGCCTGCTGTGGCTGGCCGTGGTCAGGCTGGCAAGAACCCCCACGTAGACATCAGTGGAAATCTCCCATACGAGGTGGGCACAGAACGGGGAAGATTGCCTCATGCTGGCACATAAGAATTCTAAGGCCTGCAGCACAGATATAAGGACAGAGGGTATGGGTTCCTACGTGACAGAATTATTGAATTATCTGGAATATGTATAGTTTCTGGATGCTTCCATGACCAGGGATATATCAGTAGTGTACTGACAGGTCCATGCAGCTCTGATTAGGAGTTTCATTTCTGGTTAATTGGCAAGACACCAAATTTCAGTCAAGTCCGTAAGAAATAAGGAGGTCAGTGGAGAGCTATGTTTATTCACTTCAAACTTTACCGAGTTTCTGTATTTTATACTAATTAGTTGCCCTGGCAATTAACCAAAATAATATCAACAGTAAACTAAGCCTAAATGCACCATTCTTGCCCATCCTTGAGCTGGGACCAGACTCTGTGCTCTGGTCTAGCTCATTTGCTGAAGGTTTTCCGACCACACTCCTTCCTCAAGTCAGTAGAGAAGGACAGAGCTGCTTTTGCACATTGGGCGGAAGCTTTGTCTTTTCTCAAGCAGAATGGGAGTAGATGAGCTTTCTATCTCTTGGGCAGGAGGAGGGATTACTTTGCACTGTGCAGGCCTCGGTGGTCTATGGTCTGCTGGTTTCATCTGTGACATAACACATCCCAACCAGCTTCTTCTAAAATCGTGACTTCAGTTCACACTGGTTGGTGGTGTCCACTACCCCACTCTAGGGAGAGAAAACACAAACCTATTGAACACAGAATGTGCAAGACCTGGCCTTAGGGCCCTGTACTTTTAACGTTCGAAGCTACTGGCCATAGTACATAAAAAACCACAAGTGAAACAATGATAAAGGGTTTGTTCACACAATGAGAAGTCTGGAAGGGGCTACAGTTAATAGTATAACCCAGGCTTGACAGTATCCGCCAGGACCTAGAATATTTTCTTTTCTCTATCTGCCACCTTGATGTCGGCGTCATCTTCAGACTAGAGAAAACAGGCTGCTGCAGTCCCCACCATCAGTCCCGGGCCAGTAATGATGAGAGGAAGAAGATTTTCCTTTCTCACCTCTCTTTCTATTTTTTAGAAACAAGGAAATTTTTCCAAAAGGCTTCTAGCAGAACTCAGCCTTACTTTTATTGGTTAGAACTGAGTCACATGCCCATTCCTAAACAGAGCCTTGCCAAGGGGAATTGGGTTGGCCACCATGCTTGCCTTACAGAGAAACCAGGGTCACCCTCTGGAGCTGGGATTGGCAAGAGCTTCCCCTGAAGCACACGGCTATGTGAAAGAGGGCGGATACCTGAACCCAAACTCATTTCCTGTTTGGAAGGAAGAACAGAGAGGAGCAATGGTCTCAGAGAGGCAACTGAGAGTGTTCTCAACAGCTCATCTTCTAGCTCCGGCAGGTCCAGTATTACCTGTACCTTTAGAGAGGGGAAGCAATTTACCCCTCTATTTTTCCCTACTCGGCCCTACCCCGAGGCCCCCACGTTTGATGCAGTTGCATTTGGAGTGTGCCAGCTGGAGACCTATTTTTTTTCTCTTTTATGTTAGTTACAACTTTACTTTGTACTTCGGAAAGGCCTTTCTTCCAATAGCTCCAGGCACTTTACAACTCTGCCCAGAAGATATTATCTCTAGTTTTGGAGATGGTGTGAGGGTCACCAGGCAGCTCCAAAGGCCCAATCAGGAGGCAGAGCCTTGGTTCTCCAACGGGAGGGCCCCGCCAGGAAGGGTTGAGATTCCCTGCAGGAGACAGTGTTTCTAGGAAGACCTGCTGTTTAAACCGAGACATAGGGACAAGGAAAAATAAAATATTGCATGTTTCCAAGAAAGGCCATGTCTTAACTCAGGTTTCTTAAAGTTTGAGGAGCCTTAGTTCCATAGGATGTTAACTTTAAATCATTTGGGGGGAAAAAAAAAACATAGCTGGTCAGATTAATATGGGAAAAGATAGATTAAGTAATCTGCAGGACTGCAGAACTTTTAATTAATGTGCTATGATAGCCATGAGTCTCTAACAGGGATGTCAAGTGTACATTTCCCGATCATACTTAACTACAGAATCCTTTCCCCTCTCTTACTCCTAGATGAGTGATTTTAATGCTGAGGACCTACAGCATTGTCACTGAGTTGAGCTGGAGAGTGGGGGTGATGGTGGGTCAGAGGAAGTATCACAGTTCTGCTCCAAAATATACTGAGACAAACTTTTAATATAATAGTCATATTTATTTTATGGTCCTATTTACATTGTGTAGTGAACACTATGGTCTCCCGAAATAATTAAATTCAGCTAATTATGGTAAAACTATTCTTCTCACAAGGAATGGTTTAGCAATGGGCATGTGGCCTCCATTTCTGGCCAATGGGATGAGAGGGGAAGTATGCCAAGGACTGACAGGGAGGGTTTCCTGCCTTGAGAAAGAGAAAACTGGAGCAGACTGCTGCTCTTCTTCCTCTGAGTATGTCCTCTCTGAATATGACGGCCGGAGCCACAGAGACATCTTGCCATTAGCAAGGGAATGAAGCCGATACCAGATAGCAGTGTAGAAGTCAGAGTAATCTAGATCTTTGGTGACAATTTTGAGCTTCTGATTAACCACACCTGGAGCCTATTCTACCTGGTGACATAACTTGACTTCTTATTACATAATAATACATGTCCTTAATCTTTCAACTGGTTTGACTCAGATCTTTCTGTTATTTGTAGTCAAGAGCTTCCTGGCTAATGAACTTTCCTGTTTCTGCCTTCTCACCAATTTTATTTGTCCACTGGGATATTTAGGTATTTTCTCAATCAAGGCTTTGGACCTCAGAGCGTAGGCTGAGTTGTCCTGGACTCAAGTGTCTGAGGCAGCAGGTGGTGTATTAATTAGTGATGCACCAAAACAGGGCCAAGGCTCACTTGGTTCAGGCAAATGGGGATGGTTGTGAGCTGCCATTCTAGTCGGGCCGGTTAATCTGTGTCCTTGAAGAGCTGCAGGCAGGTCTTCTACAGACACCAACCAGGCAGCTGGAACTCAGAAAGTCGGGGCAGGAAGAAGAGAAGGTTGCTCTGCCGACTGTTCTGAAAAAAGCCTGAACTCTCATACAAGGTTGGCATGGCGGCCACCCCCACACATCCTCTTCCTATCATCACCTGGGTGATGTGGGCAGCTCTTAAGTTGCTTCAACAGTTTTCTCCCCAATTCCTCTTCCTTTGCTTTCAGGCCTTAGTGGTTTTATTACTTTGGCATCACTTTTTTTAATGGTTCAAATTTATTTTTATACGTATTCAAGGAAACTTTTTTTTTGGTAAAAATCTGTTGAAGTGATTTATTGGCGATTGTACCTGTTAACATTTTTTTTTTAAACCATCTTAACCATTTTTAAGTGTACAGCTCAGTAGTATTAAGTATGTTCACATTGTTGTGAGACATCTCCAGAACAGAACTTTTTCATCCTGTGTCATGTTTAATTTATATGTCAACTTCACTGGACTATGGCGTGCCCTGATTAAACATTACCTCTGGGTGTATCTGTGAGGGTGTTTTGGGATGAGATTAGCATTTGAGTTGTTGGACTCTGTAAAGTAGACTGCCCTTCCCAATGTGGGTGGTAATCATCCAATCTGTTGAGGGCCTGAACAGAACAAAAAGCAGAGAAAGGACAGTTTGTGTCCTTCCTGCCTGCATGCTTGAGCTGGGACACCGGTCTTCTCCAACCCTTGGATTGGAATTGCACCATCAGCTTTCCTGGGTCTGCGCCTTGCAGAAGGTAGAGAGCCTAGGACTCTTTAGCCTCCAGAATCATGTGAGCCAATTCGTCCTAATCTCTCTCTCTCTCTCTCTCCTTGCAAAACTGGAATTCTATACCCATTACAAAACTCCCCTTCCTTCTCCCCTCTTTCCACTCCCACAGTCCCGGTAACCACCACTCGACTCTCTGCTTCTATGAATTTGCCTACTTTGGATACCTCATGTCAGTGCAATTATACCGTATTTGTCTTTCTTGACTGGCGGTTTCATTTAGCATGATGTCTTCAAGGTTCGTGCACATCGTAGCCTGTGATAGAATTTCCCCCTTTTTAAAAGGCTGACTAATATTTTACCGAAGGATATGTTACATTTTGTTTTTCTCTTCATCCACTGAAAGACACCTGAGCTGCTTCCTCCTCTTGGCTATGGTAGGTTGGCATCAGTTTTACCTACTGTGTGACTGATGTTTGGGTTCCTAATTTTATTGCCAATGTTTCATTTTTAACCAGATTTCTCTGGTGTGGCTGGTGGAGGGGAATGCCCAAGAGGTGCCTCAGCTTCCTAAGGATGATCTTGCTAATCAGTTTTCTAAAAGAAAGTTTTACTTTGGAAAAAACCCCAAACAGTTTATATGTACGTGAGGTAAATGAAACAAAAATGTATGAAGGACAAGGTGACTATCTTTCCTTTAGTGTAACAACTTGTCTTTGTTCTACTCTGTAGCCATAACTGTAGCTGAAATGTAAGCACATTTTAAAATAATTTTCTTGCCCGCAAAAGGTTATATAAGCTCAGTATAAAAAATGTGAAAAAAAAAAGCATAAAAACTACCATTCGATGAGGTCATATTTTGTGTACAGTTCTCCACCAGGTACTTTAATGATATTGTTTTTAATTTATACAACTCTATGAAGTAGGCATTTATAACATTTCAGGTGAGTTACACAGTGGTGGGAGGACATCCCCTCCCCAACATTGTCAATATGCACACTTTCTCCATGGGGCCTGATCTATTCTCCCTGGATATGGAACCCATCAGAACCTCCTGAGCAGGTGCAGCCCACCTTGGTGAGCTTTCTCTTTGCTCGGAAGTTTCCCTGGACTTCTCAGCCACCAGTGACACTCTCTGCATAAGTAAGGGCATTTCGGAGTTGGGAAAAGAGCTAACTTCTTGCTTCACCATTGCCCTTTCAGACTTGGGCTTACAACACCATCCTCCAAAAACCTAAACTAACAACCTTTGTATTTCTGCTGAAGAGAATGTTTACAAAATGGGGTCTCTTCATTCTCAAGCCACACAGCATAATCAGGGTCACAAAACAAGGCTTCTCGTTTTCTAGAGCCCTGGAAAGTGCATTTTCCTGCTGTCCACTGCCAGGAGCTGATTTAACTCCCTTTACCTTGGTGACTCCAGTACAGAGTCTGAGCTGGTAGTAAATCAAAGATACTAATCCCCAAAGAGGTTAAATATTCTGCACAAGATCAGACATTGTCAAGAGTCAGAGATAGAATGAAATGGTAGTGAGTTAAAATAGACATAATACAGACAGGTTTCGGAGTTGGCAAAGTTCCTTATCATTTTTGAGTTTTATTTTCACATCTGAAAAGGGGGTAATACTAACTACAAGGATTAGAAATAATGTATGTACAGCACCAAGCACAATGCCTCTCGCTCCTGGTGGGTGGTCCATAACTGCTAGCAATTATAATTGTGCTGCCTGACTCCAAAACCTTTGAGCTTTCCTTGGAACAACAATCCCTCTCTCATAGAAATGTAAAGGGACTTAAAAAAGAGTAAAGAAAAAGAAAAGAAAGAAAACCATCACATTTTCCATTCCTTCCACCCCCACCCCAGGACCAAAAGCATTAGCTTTTGTTTGAGAGCAGATGCTTCCTTCTCTGAGCACTGGCTTTTGGTGAATTTTCCCCCACTCCCCCAATTCTTTTTTCTTTCTGTGAAGTGTTTCCCCTCAGTTGTAATCACGCTGTACATATGATTTGTTTTTTATTTCCCTTTCATTTCTCATTACATGCTAGGGCAAGCTTTCAGGTCTACTTTCCTACTACGGGTTTTGTGGAGACCAAGAGCCCTAGAAATTAGAGGTCTCTGTGGCAACAGCCCTTCTGGAAGTGTGGGCCTCTCCGCGGTGGTAAGCAGGAGCTCATTCAAGGTGTCTTCATTCCTTCGTGCTTTGACCTGTTTTGTTTGTTTGCTTGTTTGTTTTTTGTTTTCTTTTTTCAGAGCTGGAGCCATTCTTTGGCGCACTGCTATCTTGCCCTTCGCCATGGCCTTGCGCTCCTGGGTGGGAAAGCAGACGCGTCCTCCCCTGGGAAAGCTTTTTGTTTCCCCCCTTCCTTGCGCTTCTACGTCACTGATCACCAGCGCCCCAGGTTCCCTAGTCACCAGCCTCGTTTGCCACTCTGACCCCTGGCTAAGCCCTTCCAACACGGCACATTTCTCTCGCCTTACGATCTTTTAAAAAAAAATTTAAAACAATTGTTTTTCAATTGTAGTTTACAGTCAACATTATATTTTGTTTCAGGTATACAGGGCAGTGGCCGGACAGTCACACACCTTACAAAGTGCTCTCGCGGATGCCTTCAGCACCTGTCCGGCACCACACACGGTCTCCACACTATTGACTGTATTTCCCACACTGCCCCCCCACCTCCCTGTGACTATTCTGTAACTCCCAATCTGTGCTTCTTAATCTCTTCGCCTTTTTCACCCAGTCCCCCAGTAACCCTCCCCTCTGGCAACCATCAGGCTGTTCTCTTTATCTATGAGTCTGTTTCTGTTTTGTTGGTTCACTTACATTGTTTTTTAGGTTCTACACATAAGTAAAATCATATAGTATTAGTTTTTCTCTGTCTGACTTATTTCTTCTATCATAATACCCTCCAGGACCGTCCATGCTGTCACAAATGGTTAAGATTGCATTCTTTTGTATGGCCAACTAATATTCCATTGTATGTGTGTACCATAGCTTTTCTTACTCCACTCATCCATTGATGGGCACTTGGGTTGCTTTCGTATCTTGGCTATCATAAATAAAGCTGCAAGGAACATTGGGGTGCATTTATCACCTTGCAATCTTTTACCCTCTACCCCCAGTGACCACCACCGGATTCTGCTGCAGCTCCCAGACTGCTGAACTGCACTGCAACGTGTCTTGCAGTTGTATGAACTGAGGCCATAGCAAATCCACATTGGCCTCTTACTGTTGGGTAATGCCTGGACCTGTCTCATGAAGCCTCCGATCCTGTTCTGGGCAAGCCAACGAGAGGATTTTTCATTCACAGAGAAAATGAAAGCTCATGGGGAAGCTTCTTCAACTTTGCTCTTCTCTGTCTCACATTTCCCTCGTCTCTTTATACTCCCTTTCTCCTCTTCAGGCTCCGAGAAGAGTTCTGTTTGATTTCTAAAGCTTCCCTCCCCTCTCCATTAATCACTCATCTCTTGAACATCTGTTCAGTACACCTATCTCAGCTATTTTTCCAAATATATATGTCTCTTCCCTCTTAAAAATAAAACACAAAAGCAGCAGCAATGACAACAATAATCATAAATAATAAGCTGTTCCTTTAACTGTTCTTCCTCTTCAAGTCATTCCTCCCCTCTGCCAGCAAAACTGTTAAATGATAAGGCTACACACACACTCCTTCCTTTTATCCTGACTTTTGCCTTTGTACTCTAAAGTAACTGCCTTCTTAAAAGTTGTGATTAAGGACCACATTCTTGCTGAATCTTACGGCTCTCCTCTTTTTCCCTCCACCTTTATTCAATTCAACAGATATTTACTGAGCCCCTTGCTCCTCACTGGGCGTTGTGTCCACTCCTAGAGAGACAGAAGTTTCTGTAGCGGGTGGCCTTGTGGGTCTTCTCTCCTCTCTCCCTCACACCATGACTCTGTCTGCTCCTCTTTCTTTTTTTCACGCCCTCCCATGGACCCCTTTTTGTATTCTTTACTAGTGTCCTTTACTGGTAGTCATGATCCTGTCCTGCAAATGAAGCATTCACCGAGGTTCATTCCTTGGCCTTTTTCTCTCTGTCAGTATGTGCCTTCAGTTGTCACCTCTATTTTACTAGCTCCAGTTATCATCCTGCCAATTTGCTCTCACATTTTGGATTGAATCATTATAGCTTACTGAATATTCCGACTAAGGCATATTGCATGCGCCTCCCACTCAAAGGGTCCAACACTGAGCTCATTGTTTCTTCACCTTTTAGGCATTTCCCCCTAGCATGCGGACCTCCTCTGAGAACTTCCTCCACCTCAGGGTGGACTTGAACTACATGATCCTGCACTCTTGGCCATAACTGGATGTAACCAGTCTCCTAAGGGTATGGAATTGCGGTAGGCACCAGACTGGTCTGGCTGACCTGGGAAGTGATACAAAGCGAAGCTGCCATCTTCAATCATGTGCATGGAGATACAGAGAAATCTGGGCTGTGGAAAGAAGCACAAATGGAACAAAGAAAGGCAGGGATGTGAGACCATGCGGACTTGGGGTGACTTAGCATTGCCGAGGAGCAGCCTGGCCTCTGACTGTACTACCTGTTCCTGACTCTGGTCCCCCGTGAGGCTCAGGTACACTTTCTGTCTCTAAGTTTTGAGATATAAACCTATTTTTATAATATGTGCTCCCTTTTCTACTTAAGTCAGTGTAAGTGGGCTTTAAATGAAAGAGCTTTGACTTAACATCTTCAGAACTCAGGCAGATCTTCATTGCATTGTTTCCCTTAATTGTAAAAACTCTCGTCCCAGTATCCAGGCTGAAAACCGTCACATTTTCTTTGGCACTTCCTTTACCTTATCCCAACTCCTCGTTGTATCCCATCACCTAACATGCCCAGCGGAGCTGATCTTCAATACTTCTCCTGAAAAATGTGCTTTTGAATTTGTTCCTTTTATTCGTTCCTTTCACCACCTTTACATCATTACCTCTTAGTCAGACAACTAGGAGTCTTCTCACTGGTTTTCCTGTTTCTGATCATTTTCTTCTTTAATCCGTCAAGTATATTCATTGCTTGTTCTTTTCACACTGAATTAATACCATAGTTCTCACTCGAAGTGTCAGACCTTCGACGGCAAGGTGCCTAACTACCAACCTTTCCATTCTTATCTTAGACTTTCCGACCTTGGAGATCAACCTGTATGAACCACGTCATCAAGGCTCTTCTGCGGTTTGGTTTCGGGTCCTGCCCACCCAGCTGGGAGCTCTGGCAGGAGATCGGAGGAAGGGCAGAAGGTATTTTCTGAATACCTTCAGGATATTACTCCTCTAGTTTTCTCCCCTTAAGCTTATAGGGCTGTCTATGTCCCTTGGCCAAAGGTCATCACTTGTTTTGACGTGGCCTCTGTATGACTTTCTGTCCTTCCAGATTTTGGCAATCCCTCCCGTTCCTCGACCTCGGGCCCTGATTTGGGAGCTCTACTATGGCCAGTCGTGGGTTCCTGCGTTCTCGTGTGTGCTTCCCCTGCTGTCTGCCCACAGCTTCGTAAATAGTCCTTTTAAAATGAACACGCTTTGAATTGTTTTAAATTGAGTGTGCCATTCTTTTGGGGGCCTTGACTGATGCAGGGCATAATGATCATAGTTGCTACCTTAATAATAAGCTCTTAATAAATGTTAACTATTATCAGTAGCATCTCCTGTCATTTCTTTTCTAATTTTTAATTTATTTTTTAATTACAGTTGACGTATACTATTAAATTAGTTCAGGTATTCCCATCACTTATTTCATCTTCTACTCCGTAGATTAACTGGATAGCACACTTCCTTTTAATGCCCCTTGTATTTTCTCACCACCATACCTTGAAGATGTTATTTTGGCTTCTGGAAAACCAGCCCCCTTTCTTTTGCTACCCAAATACCTTCCTTACTGACAAGCTTCTTCCCCAGCAAGATACCTCTGTGCTTGCCTCTAACCCCCCGTAACACTTTCCGCACCTCTCTCTGAACACTTACCCCTTCCTCTGAGATTTATGGGTGTCTGTATGTATCATTTCTTCCACTACACTGTCAGAGCCTTCAAGGCAGAGATTCAATCCTACTTATTTTTTCTTATTTTTTCATACTTTTCCCTTAAACAATCAAATAAAACTTAGTACTACCCCCTCTATAATCTGTTTTCCCCATATTGGCCAGAATGATCTTTCTCAAAGAAAAAAAAAAAGCAGCTCCCCTTAAATCCTCCAATGACGTTCTTCTGCAATTGAAGGAAAACTGACTCCTCCCACTGATGAACAGCAAGTCAGGTAATCCAGCCCCTCTGTGCCTCTCCCCCGTCTCTAGGTTCTAAGCTTGTTTCTGCTTGAGGGCCTTGGCTGGCTGTCTCCTCTCTGCCTGGAATGATATTCCTTCAGCAACCTACAGCACTGGCTGCTTCCTGTCACTCAGACCGTAGCCTTTATATCGCCTCTTCTGAGAGGTCTGTGTGAGTTTTCCATTTATTCTAGAGTAACCCTTAAGTCACTCCTACTTAACCACACTATTAACATTTTACATAGCACTTCTGTTTGTTTTTCTTAAAACAACTTTATTGAGATAGACTTTACATTCCCTAAGTGCGATGCATATGTTTAAAGTACACAATTTAATGGATTTCGGTATATTTACAGCGTTGCGCAACCATCACAATAATCTAATTTTAGAACAGTTTTAGCATGCACCGTTCGCAGTGGAGTGGGGCCCAACCTTCCCGCCACTCCCTCACACTCCAGCCTCTCCAAGTGCTAATCTACTTTCTATTTCTATGGGTGCGCCTACGCTGGGTCTTTCAAATACACAGAGTCATATAATATGTGGTCTTTTGTGAGTGGCATTTTTACAATCTAGAGTAATACTTTTGAGGTTCATCTGTGTGGTAACATGAGTACTTCTTTCCTTTTTGTTGCTAAATACTGTTTTATTGTATAGATTAGACCATATTTTATTTACTTTTTCATTAGCTGATAGACATTGGGTTCTTACCAGTTTGTTCTTACTGGTTTTCTGTCTCGCAATGAAAGGGGAGAAGGGACCTTGTCTGCGTCCATCTCCTTTGCTGCTGCTATGACGCCACAAGCTTTCGTGATGTGGCGACCACATCTCTGAGACATGTGCGAATCCACTGAAGACTTGGGTTATATCGTAGGAAGTGGAGCAGATTCCATTCCCAGGGTCTAGAACAGCATCTAGCACAGAAAGGTCTTCAAATAATGTTCTCTGAGTGAAGGGCTATTAATGGCAGACAGTGGACAACAGTGGCTCTGCTGTCAGCCCTGTGCGCGTCCCCACCTCCACCCGGTAATACGGTGTTCTCCTCTCCCTTCACCCCTACCTCTGGGCCAGAAATGCAAGTGCCCATGCTGCCCACTACAAGGAGAAAACAGGTCTCAGGCCGAGAGAAGGAGGCCACTGTGGAAAGAGACGCAGAAACCGAGGCAGTCACACAGTGCACGGGGTCTTGGGCTCCTTGAGGCCTGGGATCCCACTGCTCTTCTTTTGACCCTGAGCTTCTTCG
Source organism: Mormoops blainvillei (assembly GCA_004026545.1). Taxonomy (NCBI): domain Eukaryota; kingdom Metazoa; phylum Chordata; class Mammalia; order Chiroptera; family Mormoopidae; genus Mormoops; species Mormoops blainvillei. Next base: position 249,811 of record PVJD01001309.1, read on the forward strand.
GGGATCCTCCCAGGTAAACAAGTCAATAAACTCCTTTGTTGCCTTGGCCAGCTTGGCTTGGCTTCCTGTTACTTGCCACAGAGAGAGTTCTAAGGAACACACTTAGCTTCTACTCACCTAACTGGTCTGGTCACAGTAACAAATAAGAGTCATCTAGGGTTTCTCAGATGAGAAAGTATTTTCACATTCATTATTTCACTCTAAAATTACAAACCTAATTTTACATCTGAGAAAACCAAAGATCAGAGATGCCAAGTGATGCGCTTGAGGTCACACAGCTGGGAAGTTGCACAGCCAGGCCTCAAAGCCAGGGCCTCTGACTCTCAGTTGCGTGCTCATTGCCTGCTGAGCCACAACCCTTAAAACTGGCTTTGAGAGGAAAGGGCCTCTGCCCCGGGATGCTTTGGTTGTGTGCCTGGTGCCTAGCACAACGCCTGAAGTGTTTGCTGAGTTAATGGCTGGGTTAATCTGAGCAGTTTAAGTGGCCAAAGCAACAAGAACTCTCCAGGTGCCTTGGAGCCAGTGCTGAGATCGCCTGTTACCTGAGAACCTAAAATAAAGCAGAAGAAGGGAAACTGTCAGAACAAGTTACAAGGTGAAAATCAAATACTCAGCACTTAGCAGGAGCCAGATGCCAAGAGAACAACACAGGGCCGTGTCCCCCTCCTTCTTCCACTCCTTTCCCACCTTCCGCTCTGCTCCACACTCAAGTGTCTTTTCATTATAGATTAGCCCAAACTGTGAAAAACAGCATAATCTTGTCAAGGACATTTTCTGTGTTCCGACTGATATCCAAGTCAGACTTCTAGAGATACGCATTAATATCAGAACACAAGATCGAGAAGGGAGATTCTGACATTAGCATTTCTGTCCCCAACTCCTGCCCCTTTCTACTCACTCCTCCTGCCTCATGCTCTTTTTCTGCTTTTTCTCGAATATTCTGCCCTCTGATCTGACTACTGCACTGCAGCCACACTGACTTATTCAACATACTTCAAACTGTCTATGTTTTTCCTTCTGCTTCCTTCTTTCTCTGCCTGGCAAAGTCTTATTCATCCTTCAAAGTCCAACTCAAATATATCTCCTCTAAACCTGCCCTGCAGGATTCTCTCTGCTCTGAGTTTCCACAGCTCATGTAAACATCACCTTGTAGCTATTCCGGCTGTATCATGGCTCTTGCTTTGTTTCTTTTCTTACCAGCCTACAGTTCCTTGAAAACCTGCCTCTATCCTCTGAGGCTTTGTCTCCCAGCCCCCACCCTCGCACCTGCACAATAAGAAGTGCTTAATAAATGCCTACTGAAATTTCATGAACAAAGGCTGTCCATCCTCTCCTGGGATGAAGGCCTGAGATTGCAAGAAGAGCTGAGTACATCCAAGAACCACTTATTGAAATTTTCTCTCACATGATAACTGGACCAAAGTCATTAGTAGCCCTATAGGCAAATAAGAAGCCCGTTAGGCAGAAGTACTTAAAGAACCTTTCTGGTTCTGAGTTATTCCCTATAAATGGTGCAGAGAAAAGCTCTTTCATTCTCCTGTTCTGGCTTCTCCTTTGCGGCTCACATGATGAACGACATCATTTTGGTTTTAATTTTACGGCGCATGATGTCGGAGGGGAGTACCCAAGGTTGACTGTACTGGATTGAGAAGGCTGCCATCGCAAAGTACCACAGCCGAGGGGCTTAACAGGAATTTAACTGTCTCACAGTGTTGGAGGCTAGGAGTCCAAGATCGCGGTGCAGACAGTGCTGGTTCCTTCAGAGGGCAGCGAGGAAGAATCTCTTCCTTGCCTCTCACGTAGCTCCTGGTGGTTTGCCGGCCATCTTTGATGTTCCTTCGCTTGTAGAGGCATCACCTCAATCTCTGCTTTCATGTTCGCATGGCGTTCTCCCTATGAGTGCGTCTGCCTCCAAGTTCCCCCTTTGTATAAGGACACCAGTCATGTTGCATTAGGGCCCACCCTAATGACTTCATTTTAACTTGATTACCTCTGAACAGACTCTGTCTTTAAATAAAGCCACTTTCTGCAGTACTGGGGGCGAGGACTTCAGCATATGAATTTTAAAGGGGCACGATTCAGCTCATGGCAGTGAGCCTGTACATTACTATTTGAACTGAATTCACAACCCAGAATCCGAAAGCCAGCCTGACAGGAATAACAGAAGTGAACGTGACTTTCAACAAAGTCTGTCCCTCTGCCTTGAGTCCTTCCCCTGGTGCCTATCAGCCTTCATTGTGCTAATGGAGAATTCTTCAGAGGAAGAGATGCTAAGAACATTCCAGAAGACTCCTGTGAATAGCGAAATAACCTGCTCTGTTTCAGCCCCTGCAAGGGCGAATGAACCTGCAATGGTGGAGACAGGCAGGGAGAAATAAAGTGAGTGAGAGAGAGGGACAGAGTGACAGAAAATAAATGTGCTTCTAAGTAGAGGCAGATTTCGCATGAAGCTAATGAGAGTTAAGCTTCAGGGCTTTCCTGTTAAGATCCCGTATACTTAACTTTGAATTCTTGTTTAAAAGAGGGACTCTACCGCAAATGGGAAAAAATTCAGGCTCCTCAAACCCTGGATCACACTTGCACTGTCTTTGTGGCTCAGAATGGGATATAAGAATTTCCCCTCCTACTCGTGAACAGTAAGTCCTCACTTAATGTCATTGCTATGTTCTGTGACTTTAAGCGAACCGATGTATAATGAAACAAATTTTACCATTGGCTACTAGATAAAAACAGAAATTAAATTCTTGTAGCATCTTGACGTTAAAATGAAATGACATTGAACAAAATGACATTATTCAAGGAGCTGCTGTACCCTGGAAGAAAAGGGACACCTGAGCTTGCCTCCTCAAGTCTTGCCTAAACAAAATATCTTGGCTACCAAGTCCCATAAAAAGCGGAGAGTTACTGCTCTTACCCTATCGGCCCCTATCTGTGTGGGATGGATTTCACTCTCCTGCCCCATGAGTGGCAGCTTCAGAGCCTTCGCAGAGCCAGCTGGTCCCTGGGCCGTTACTCCTGAAATGGGCATGAGACCAGAGCCTAGGACGGATGCCCACCAGAGTGAGGGTGGCCAAGGGAAGTCCTAGGAGAACTGCCACCTTCCAACTCCTCCTCTGAGGGATGAGCTGACCTGGGTGAGTTTGGAGAGAGCAGGGCGACACGCTCATGGACACCTGGGCCCCACCTCTGCCTTCGGCTTTCCTCCAGTCAGCAGAGGTGCCGAAATTGGTAAGAACAAAGCATCCTCTGAGGAAGCGCCACTCTGCACACCTAGCCATTTCCATTTCGTTGGGCTTTGCCCTGCTGTTCCTCAGTTTCAAGGGTTCTCCCTCCCACAACGTAATTGCAGAGCAGGACACTGGTGGCACTGCTCTTGGCAGGCTGACTCTCCATTTGCAGGTAATTAGCTTGGCAGAGACGGTGGCATTTAATAGCTAAGGTCAATTGATCAAAATGTCAACTATCTCATTTCTTAAAAATGTTTTATGTGCGTTGTATTTTTTCCCCTAAGCACACAGTGTCAATTTGAATTTCCCTCTCTGTTCAATGAGATTTATTTGTACCATTCAGGCTGCATAATTGATGTCTTTCATAATCTATCTCACAACTCATACCTGGGTATTTCAAGACACCTGGGATTATGTGGCCACCAGGATGAGTATATTTACTGATCTACCACTTAAAGATTGCTCATAACTTTTACCTGGAGAAGCTGGCATTATCTTAGTCTTAAAAAGACTATGTGACAGCTTTAAAAGGCTAGTGATTACTTCAAATTTCTAATTAATCCAATCAGGTGGACATTCAGTGATTGCTTAGTGATTGGATGTTAGAACGGCTCAAAAAACCTCACTTCAAATCGATTAGATATTTATGAAATCCAATCGACTCTGTAGGCACAGCCTAAGAAATACTTATCCCTATTTTGCTGATGAAAGCTTTGAAGCATAAAAAGCAAGCGGCTTGCTCAACTTTCTATTGACTCAAGCATATAAATCGCAGAACATAAATGAGATCATTAGTTGGGTATTTCTGATTATAAAGAAGACCAATAGAGGAGGTAGAAATGTGTCAAGAGGAAAGCAATCATGGTATGGCCATGACTTACGGACGCCAGAATCTCAAGCTCATTTGGAATCCACAGCGTTCCAAGGACTCATTTAAGCTCTGACTCTTCAACAGCAGAAGTTCTGGACTGTTTAGTTCTCTGCCATCAATGTGATTCACGAATCTCCAAGCATCTTTTCTCTCCCTGCCTGTCCATTTCTCTTTATTTGACCACTCAGTGGAAGCTCACCATCGCACCCCACCCCCCAATTCTTCATTTGAATAGAACTTTGGTACCAGCTCCCTTTATAAGTCAGAGGCAAGCCTCTGGAATAGTTATACTTGTGTCCCTGATTCAATCAGGTGTGGCTTAGATGGGGCGGGGGTACAATCGTGTGGTACAAATGACGACCACCCCACTTAAGTTACAGCCAGAGGCTAGTTCTTCTCAGCCAGAGGTGGCGGGTCCCTAGGTAAGTGATCATTTATAGCAAGCATGTAGCAAAGGGGAGATATAATTGATCTTCTGGCTTCTTTTCAGAGAAGGGAAACCGAAGGTGACTGGTGATTGTGTCAGTTTGTGGGACCTATTTAGAAAACTATGTACGAGAGACCTCAGACTCTGAAGGAAGAAAGAAGAAAGTGAGGAAAGAAAATGGTTAGCAATTAGAGGGCTGATATTTCAGCAGTAACTTTATATAGTGAATGACTAGATGTAGGTCCCTAGGACGTACAATTATTCACTGTGAGGCCTCTAGCAACACAGTTCATGGCTCTATGCCTGGTTTGCTTCTATAAAACAGGAGATGATAATAGCATATGCCACCTACCTGTCTCTCCTGGGGTGTCTGAGGACAAGTTAACAGTTGCTCTGTGCTTTGAAATTCTGAGATAAAAGGTGTGAACAGACTACAAAAAGGCATTGTACTTGGCTATTTGCATTGGGTCATGAACCACGTGGATTCTTGTCTGAGGCAGAGCCTGGCAGTCACTGTGGAAGAATAGAGGAGAGGGGACAGAGGCACTAAATGTCATGCCCCAGGGGCAAGGGTCTATGGGCTGTCACCTCAGGGGAAACCCGTACTGAAGAGAAGGTGCCTCACCTCGCAGATTTTCTCTCTGATAGACTGAGGGGCGTGGGAGCTGTGGCAGGACATGTTTCTGATTTGCCAAAAAAAAAAAAAAAAAGTTCTCAAAGCCCCAAGATTGGACCTAGTGCAGCTTCTCCCAAAAGTCTTGGTAGAGGAGGTGATCGTCCCAGCTCTGCTTTGCTCCTCCTAACCTCTCCCCCAACCCCACCTCCACTCCCACTTGCAGTGACAGTCTCTAGGCAGAGGCTGGGAGGTAATTACTGAGGGTCCAGTCAGCCAGTTTCAAAAGATATCAGACCTTAGCAATTACCAGTGCCCCCTGCCACTTCCTTTCCTCAGTCTCTTTGATATTTAATTTCCTCTCCGAGGCTGTCCCCGATGGCTGGTTTAATTTACCCCATCCACTGTGAAATGGTGGCAGCCATGGTGAGCTGTTAGTAGGGGGTGGTCGAGTGCGTGGTTTGCACTCAGCCCTAGAACCTGCCTGGACATGTCCCTAGGAGCTGGGTATTCCGAAGTCCATGTAAATCCCCAAATCCCTTTGACCCCTACCTGCCTCTGAATTGGGATCCTGTAAACTTTGTTTATTCACCTCCTCACACTTACCAATAAAACCTTGATTAGTTAGGATGCCTGGTGAATTCAGTGATTATGAGGCACATTTAGAGCTAGGAAGCTGTAGGTTTTAATCTAGGATCCTGCTTCCCTTATGCCTTGCGTGCTTGAGAAGGGCACCTGACCTCTGAGACAGAGCTTTCTCACCTGTTAAAATGAGGCAATAATGTCTATCCTACCTATTCACAGGGGAACTTTGAGAATCAGGTGTACGGTATAGGAAAGCACGTTGTAAACTGTGAACCACTATGCAAATGTGAGCGATTTTGTTGAAGGTGGTCGTTAGCTCCCAGACCTGTGTGGGGTACATTGTACACATGCAGTAAACGGAACGGAATTTAAATTAGCTAATTAGCTTGGAGTTTTAAAATGTTTCTGATGAAGCCATCGAACGGCAAGCAGCAGGGCCCAAATGCACTCACCTGCACCTCCGTGCACAGGAAGAGGCGCGTGGGAAAGGCATCTTCGTTGCCGGCGAGGACAGCAAGCACGGGAGCCTGACTTCCGTGTGGATCCTGTTTGACCCTGGTGAGGGGTTTCCCACGGGGCACCTGGCGCCCGGGGACGTGTGGTTCAGATAGTATTCTAAGGGCTATGGGAATCCATTGGAAGGGTTAAAACCGAGGAGTCGCCTGATTAATTTAAGATTTAAAATCTTTCTCAGGCTGCTGTGTGGAAAATAGAATGTAGGTATTTGTAGTGCTGTTTCAGGTGGACAGTCGGTTGAAGCCCGGGGAGTCTCTGCCCATTGGCATCAAGGGGAGGTTCTTACACCGAGTACACGAAAAGCCCTTCCACCCCACCCCTTCGTTACCACACTGGGGGTGGGACCAGGGGGAGGCAGGCACATGTGCCACAGAAGTCAAAATAGTGCTGGGGGCGGTGCTGACCGAAGAGGCCTGTCAGTCTTGCCTGGGAAAAGAAGGGATTGGTTGGGAGGTAGACAGTTTGGGAGGCTGATTGCTCACAGAAAGCACCTGGTCTGTCCCACACAGAAACTGATATTAATATAAACCAACGGGAACAAAGAAATACTCTTTTGATTGGTGCTCAGGCTCAGAACCTGCACTTGCGTGGTGTTTTTACCTGCTCTCTCCATGGACCATGTGGCCTTAGCAGCCGTGTGGCCCGTGGCCTCCAGGAGGGAGTCTTTCTCTCTCTCTCTCGCCCTTTCTCTTGCCGACCCGGTGGAGCATTCACCAGTACATTCATGCACTCTCTCCCAAGAGCACGTGACCTTGTGACCTTAGTGGCCACATGGCCCATAGCCCCTAGGAGGGAGCCTGAAATGGGCACCATCTGGGAACAAGCTAAGCTACCTGGATGACTGCTTAGCAGCTGCCTTCAGACTCCGAAGGATGGTACTTTAAAATGGAGCAGGAACTCTGGGCACTGGTTTTTGTTTTGGTCTTGCTGAGAACGGTTGGACAAAAGACATGAGCTTTGAGATTGGGGAATCTGCCATTCTCCCAGATCACGCAGCATCTGGATAAAACCTCTTTCTTTTTCACCACCACTGCCTCACGAGTTTGGCTTTTGTGGTGGCAGGCAGACAACCCCCTTTTTTATTTGGTAACAGAGCTATCATAATTGTTTTCAGCTGACAAACCTCTGAGCCTCCATTCTGTGTTTGGGGAATTCCTCTACCATGTGGGTCTAGGTGGGGCATTTTCGATCCTTACCCACTCCAGAAGCTGAGCAGGCCAGATATCCCCTCACTCAGCTCTGACGGCTAAGGAATGTGTGTGCGGGCTCCACCAGGGGCTCTGAATCTAGCTTCAGTGAGACAAAGATCTGGGGCAAGGCAGCTTTATTCCAGCGCTGGCTGAGGTGGCCAGGCCAGAGGCCAGTGGAATCCAGAGTTTAGCATCACCGAGGTCCCCTGCTCATGAAGTGTCCAGGTCTAACTGGAGCAGCATAACATCCTGACCTAGCTTTTCCTGCACCATGATTTTATTGCAGCCACTCCTCAGCCTGTCTGTTTCCTGCCAATTTCTGAGACTACTTCTACTGACTTCTTATCTATTCTGTGAACTTCCCAAGAGCTTTCCAATAATCCCCTTCCTGCTTAACTGGAGTTAGTGTGCGCTGTTTACTTGCAAGGGAGAGTGTTGACACGGCTAGGGGAAAGGGTGACAGTGAAGAGACCACTTAGAAGCATTCGCAGTCAACCAGTAAGAACCGATGGTGACTTGGGTTGAACTCGGTAGTGCAGGTGGAAAAGTGATTGGAATGGATTTTGGATGGTGTTGGAGGAAGAGTCCCCAGAATTTCCTGGTAGATCATATGTGGTGAGAAGGAAATAAGATTCAAGGAAAACTTGTTATTTGGTTTGAAAGTGCTTATGCATGCTTATGGAAGCACAGAAAATGTCTGGAAGGAAATGCACTCAACTTTTAGCAGGGCTTATGTCTGGGGGTCGCCTGGGGCTGTCTATGGTTAAGGGCAGAGGCTTTACTTCATATTTTATGCACAAAAATGTGATTTATGTTGTACTTCAATTTTATATTAAAAAAAGGTAGCATTTGAGTGTTTCTTGTTGTTCTGTATCTTGTAAATAAAATGTAAAAAATGCTTCTAAGGAAAACCTATGAAAAATTTGGGGAAGTATTAGATTCAAGGCAGATTTATATTACAGGAGAATGTTTGAGTCTATTGAAAAGCCGAGGGAAAAAATAAAGAGGTTTTTTTTGCTAAATTAAAAAAAAAACAACGCTGCTATTTCAAAAGGAAAATAAGAGATGAGGAAGATAGGAAGATGCTGGTACAGAAGTTATCAAGCATTTTACCCCACAGTGGAAGGTTTTACAAGTTGCATAGAACCACAACTCCTTAGATAGTATTAACTACATCTTTTGGAAGTAAATCCACAGCTAACTAGACTTGGGACCAGAGAGTTCCCAGCTAGTCAGTGTATCTGCATCAGAGATAAGGCATGCCTGGGGGGGCCTCTGAGGAGACTGGCTGCCTTGCCCCTCCTGTCAGTCTATGCTTGGGAGACGAGGTCTGGAAAAGAGAGGCTGGGCTGAGGCTAGTGAGACCTGAGCAGATCAGTCTGGGGAAGCCAGGAGTGGTAGTTGCAACTCAAAGCTGAGTTTAAGTCCTAAATCAATCTGCCAGCCAATTTGTTCATTTCAAATCCTGGTTGCCAATTGCTGGAGAGGTGAATTCCAAGCAGGGTCAAATTCAAACAGGTAACTGGCCAAAAAGCCAAGGTAGGTACAAGTGGTAGGATTAAAAGAAGGCTGCTTAGGAGACCTTGCAGCAGGCCAGGTGCTGGTAAGTGACGGTCACAGGGGAAGAGTGACTAGGGTGGTGAAGATTTCTTTTTATTTTATTTTTTCTAAGTATATTTTACTGATTATGCTATTACAGTTGTCCCATTTTTTTCTCCCTTTTATCCCCCTACACCCTGCACCCCTCCCTCCAGTGTGACCCTCCCCACCCCCGTTCATGTCTATGGGTTGTACATATAAATTCTTTGGCTTCTCCATTTCCTGTACTGTCCTTAATCTCCCCCTGTCTATTTTGTGCCTACCAATTTTGATTCTTATTCCCTGTATATTTTTCTCCCATTCTCTCCCCCCAGCACCGATAACCTTCCATGTGATCACCATTTTTATAATTCTGTTCCTGTTCTAGTTTGTTTAGTTTGTTTTTGGGTTCAGCTGTTGATAGTTGTGAGTTTGTTGTCATTTACTGTTCATAGTTTTTGATCAGCTTCTTTTTCTTAGATAAGTCCCTGAAATATTTCATATAATAAGGGCTTGGTGATGATGAACTCCTTTAACTTGACCTTATCTGGGAAGCACTTTATCTGCCCTTCCATTCTAAATGATAGCTTTACTGGATAGCGTAATCTTGGCTTTCATGATTTTGAATACTTCTTTGCAGCCCCTTCTTGCCTGGAAGGTTTCTTTTGAGAAATCACCTAATAGACTTATGGGAACTCCTTTGTAGGTAACTGTTTCCTTTTCTCTTGCTGCTTTTTAGATTCTCTTTTTATCTTTAATCTTGGGTAATTTAATTGTGATGTGTCTTGTTGTGTTTCTTCTTCGATCCAACTTCTTTGGGACTTTCTGAGCTTCCTGGACTTGCATGTCTGGTTCCTTTGCCAGATTGGGGAAGCTTTCCTTCATTGTTTGTTCAAATAAGCTTTCAATTTCTTGCTCTTTCTCTTCTCCTTCTGGCAACCCTATAATTCGAGTGTTGGAACATTTAAAGTTGTCTCAGAAGTTCCTCAGCCTCTCCTCATTTTTTTGAATTCTTGTTTCTTCATTCTGTTCTGGTTAGATGTCTATTTCTTCCTTTTGTTCCAAATAGTTGATTTGAGTCCTAGCTTCCTTCTCTTCACTGTTGGTTTTCTGTACATTTTCCTTTATTTCACTTTGTATAGCCTTAATTTCTTCTTTATTTTGCTACCATACTCAGTCATTTCTGCGAGCACTCTGATTACTAGTGTTTCGAACTCTGCCTCTGATAGGTTGGCTATCTCCTTGTTGCCTAGTTCTTTTTCTGGAGTTTTGATCTGTTTTTTCATTTGGGTCATACTTCTTTGTCTTGGTGACCCGTTATGTTGTAAGGGGCAGAGCCTTAGGTATTTGCCTGGGTAGAGCAACCCACTTCGCTGTGATGTGGCACTGTGTGAGAGAGGTCAGAGAGGGAACAATGCCACTTGCTTGGCTCTCGCCCCACTTCCCTCACTTCCCACTGGCAGATTATGCCCTTTCAGGTGCTGATTCCCAGGTGGGTGGGCTTCTGTGTGTTCTAGGATCCCATGGGCCTCTGCAACAGACTCTCCTGTGAGACTGGGAGTTTCTCCCACTGCTGCAACCCCCACAGGTTTTTATGGCCAGAGGCATTGAGGCTTTAGTTTCCTGTATTGGAACCGTGGGTTGTGTGGTCTGTCTCACTCTCCAGTTGTTCCTTCCGGCTTAACTGCATGCCAGTGTGGGATGCCTTGTCTGCCAGCAGCTGCCTTGCTTACATCCTCTCTGCCCTGGCTTCCTGTCACTGACCCTCTTACCTAGAAAAACAATACTCTGCTACAGTAGGAAGCCAGACCAGGGTTGTCAAGGGAGGAGATCTGCCTCAGAGCTCACCTCACATGTGCCCTCTCCAGGGGACCACAATTAATTTCTGCCATCACCGCCCGAAGTCCTACTAAACAACTCTGTGCTCACAAGAGCTTCTCCACTCCACATCACGGGCCCACAGAATCGGAGTGAGGTGGTGCTCTCCCAGGTTGAGGGAGAAACTCACTCTCCCTCAAGGGCAAAGGATGAATGTTTCTTCTTTAACTCCTTGGTTGTTGGACTTCTATACAGTTTGATTTTCTGGGAGTTCTGGTTGTTTTTTAAATTGGTTGTTATCCTTTTTTTGGTTGTGCGAGGAAGCAAAGCATATCTACCTACGCCTCCATCTTGGCTGGAACTCAGAATTCTTGACAGGAATGGACACCTTTTCTGGGTCCCCAGCGTTCCCTGAGACCCAGACATAGCTGAGAGAAGTAGGGTATAAATCGGATAGATTTTGTTTTAGATTCAACTGTCCATCTATCCACTCATCCATGGAGCTGTACCAGGTTATAAATAAATTCTAATATATACCCACATCTTTAATTCACATTGAGTTTTGGGGAAATATGTACAAAGAAAAACATTTTTGACTTTCAAATAAGGTTCGGGGTAATGAAAATGAGTCTTACGAGTGTTATCAACTAGAGGTTCTTTGAGGATCAGCTTTTAAGGGAAGAATAATTTGTAAGTAGCATAAAAATGTTCATGTCAAATGAACACCGCTATAGTTCTTAAAATATGTGTTTCTTCAAGTAGGCTAAACAACAGTGGACTGGGATTTTGTTTTTTGTTCTCATTTACTTAGTGATCTTTCTCTTCACAGATAGCATAAAGCTAACTTTCATCCCAATGTCTGAATTAGCATATATCAAAAATTATAGATTTCATGAGAATTGTTCCTATTAACTTCATCTCAATAATAAGAGAAGTATAGCATCTGGGAGAAAAAAATAGGTACTTATACTGGGATATACAAAAACTCCCAGCTCAAGCTGTCTGGTGTTTTGAATTATTCACCAGAGTGAATAAATCAAGAGTTAGTAAGATCTTGATGTCCCTGCTTTACGAAATTGTAAAGGTGAAACCAGGACCATACCGTTGCTAGGCTTCGCTTCAGAAGTTTCATGTGAGTTACAGAGAGCAGCGGGGGTGGCCAGCGGGAGAATATCTACAGAACATCTACGAGGAAGTTTCAGAGCTTCCCGAAATAAAGATACCATTTATACAGCTGGAGCCACATCCCCAGTGGCTCACGTTCACCCCGATGATTAATTACAGTCCTATTTGCCTGGTGTTAATAAGCCTTTCCAAGAAGCCGGGCTCCGCCACCCCCGTTTCTGAAGGTACCCTTCATCTTGACGCACAGTGCTCTGCCTGTGGACCGCAGAGTAAGAGCGGCCCTGGAGGCCTGCCAGGGCCGACCTGTTTGCTGTGCGTCTCTGCCCTGACTTCTGCAGCTCACACTCTTCCCCCACGCGCTACTTCTCTTCGGGCTGTAAACACACACGCACATATTCACCTAAACCCGAGCGCTTAGCCGAAAACAAGTCCATGCTTGCGGGGAGTTTAGCAAGGCCGGCCCGGGAGGAAGAGAGCAGGAAAGAAGGCTGTGGTGGCTGCTGGCCACAAGCTTTCTTTTTTCTCCCCTGCCAGATGGTTTCCAATCCCTTTTCAGTTCCAGAACAGCCGAAAGCCCAGGCCAGGCAGCCTGCCCACCCAGAGTGACATCTGTGTTTCTAGGAAGGCTCTCTTCTGCTCCCAGACACATCTGACCCTTCCGGCTCAGGCCTAAAAGCTGACCCTAGGGAGCCTGGCCTGGAGCTGAGGTGATAATCCTCCTTAAATGCAGATCGCCCTGGGAGAGGGGACATAGTGCAGCTCACACACCCTTTGCTCTTGAGGGAGAGTGAGTTTCTGAACCTGGGAGAACACCACCTCGCTCCGATTCTGTGGGCCCGTGATGTGGAGTGGAGAAGCTCTTGTGAGCACAGGGTCTCTTAGTAGGACTTCGGGCGGCGATTGCACAAATTAATTGCGGTCCCCTGGAGAGGGCACATGTGAGGTGAGCTCTGAGGCAGATCTCCTCCTCCCATGACAACTCTGGCCTGGTTTCCTACTGTAGCAGAGTGTTTTTTTCTAGAATGTCTTTGTACAGAATGGTAAGCAGAGACTGTGTTTGTCATTTCTGTGCCAAGCACAGTGTCCCCAGCGCAGAACGCCCTTCAGGAATGTTTGCAGAACGAATGAATAAATGGCATGTTGGTGGGACCTTCCATATCTAGAACAACGTTTAAAAAGTTCCCAGCATACTCATCGAGCCTGGCCACCTGGAGCAGTGACATTGGTTGTCCCCTTCATCTCAGCTCGCACGCAGGGACATCTGACTCCGCCTTGGCACAACCCCGGGGCTCTTTGCATCCCCTTGGGGGCTCTGCCAGGGCAGCTGCTTTCCCACCCTGCTCCGTCCCTGCTGGAGTCTCTGCTTTTTTCCCAAATCCTTCCACCTGGCTCAGAGCCAGAAAGGCCTCTAAGTCACACTCAGAATTTCCATGACAGTAAATAGACCAAATGAAGCCCTTCCAGCCCCTGAAAGCAGCCTCTTCCAGTCCTGCCGTGCCTGGCAGCATTTTTGTTCTCCCTGTTTTGATACAGGCCTGTGGAAGGTCAACGACTCCTTTAAAAATAAGGAAAACATGGACAAGTGCCCAGTTCCTAACCTGCTGACAGTGCAGTTCTCCGCGGCAGCCCACAGCTCCCCGCTGAAGCCCTCACAGTGATTTCTCACAAAGGTCTGCAATCTATTATGCTGCAGTCGACTGCTGCATTCAAATGTAAAAACAGATCCTTGGATCAACACCCTATAAAAAGCTAAGAAAAATGTGGTGGTGTTCTTTCCTGGCTGGAGCCAAGAGCTTTCTGAGGGAGGAATCCTTTGAGAGCGAGCCCGCAGCCCTGTACCTGTGTGGTTTTCACGGTAACTTGATCCATTCGGAATCCCAGCAAGGCGTGGAGGTTTCAGGTATTAGCACCCTCGTTGTGTAGAGGAGGAGTGAAAGATGCCGCTGGGACTAGTGACAAAATTATTTTCACAGAATCAGGGTTCTGAGGGGGAGACACCTCGAGGTCTTTCATTTCATCTGGCTCTCTCCTGCTTCCAGTCTGGGCTCAACCATTCTGGAAGATGGCACTTTAAAATCTCTGCTCAAAACATGCTCCCCAGCTAAAATGCAGCTGCCTTCTTAAAATAAAACAAGCTGGCTGCCCAGAGATCCTGGCCAAGCCCAGTGAAAAAAAAAAAAAAAAAGGTTTCCTGCCTCCCTGGACATTGCTTGTCATCAGTGCCTAAGATCCACACAGGAAAAAAATATTTGTTGACCAGGATCAATGGGTATTTGAAGGTTTGGAAAAAAGACACCCTTATTCTTCCTGCCAGCTTGTCACCCTTCTCCCCTCTCATCCCTCCCTCCCCTACCCCCAAGAATGCCTTCCGGGGGCCAGGAGTGTGAAGTATAGGGAGTAGTTGGACAACCAGCTTTAATCTCTTCCGCTGGGCTATAACTATTGCTGGTGTCACACTGGCATTGGCCCCATGCTCATCCCTCCCCTGGAGGGTGGCCAAATTGCTGTTCACATTCTACCTGCTTCGTCTGTTCACCTATTGGCAATTACCTTGCTGAGATCATTGTTTTTCTCGTCTGTATTTTTAGCACAGTATGAACCTTGCTAAAAGCAGGATGACTGTCTCAGACCCAGTCTTTGCTTTTCGGCGTGTAGCAAGCCTTGTTTTGGCTGAGTGTGTGAAAGTTAACTTTCACTGTGCAAAACGAAGATTTACTTTATGTGTGCTTTGGCCAAATATATGTGGAGACTTTGCTTTTTGTCTGTGAGCTCACATGCTGCCAAGTTGACATTTATCTGGATAAACATACTCTCATGTAGCGCACACACACACACACACACACACACACACACACATACACATCTCCCTAGTTTAATTTTGATCTAAATGGACTGAACCTTACGTTTCAGATCCTGTTCTTGGCCTGAAATTGATTCATTTACTGCCTTGTCCTTGGGCGTGGTCAGGTGTCAGGTATTTATGTTATATCCCCTGTGCCTCACATAGTACCTGGCACATAGTAGACACTCCATACATATTGAATGAATAAAGAGACAAATGGGCAAATAGTTTCCAGCTTGATATCCAAGCAGGGGGAAAATCTAAGATGGGAAGACAGGCCACAGAAACCCGGCTTTCTGTTTGACCTCCTGACATTAGCTTTGGGGAAGTAGAGGGAAGAGAGGCACTATCGTGTACTAGGTTGTGCCTGCCTGCTCCAGGTCAGCTCAGAGCTGTGTCCTTTGTGTCAGTAACAGTTTCAAATGAACTGTCCGTTTTCAGACAATCTTTCCTGACCATCTTGTCTAAAGAACCCCTCCCACCACCCATCTTTTCACTTTCTCTCACCTCACCCTGCTTAAGTATCTTGATAGCCATTTCCCCATCTGGAATGATTTTATCTTTCTGTTTGCTTATTTATTGTCTGCATTTCTTCTTTTTTAAAAAGCTATTTCATGTTTGCCTTTTTATTGTGGTATCCTCAATGCTTAGATCGGTGTCTATCAAGGAGCAGTTACTCAATAACGATTGATTCCAAGGCTAAGGAAAGAATCATCCCCTGCCTGGTCACAGAAACCTGGAGGGAGCAATTAATAGGAAGCAGGTCTGAAACAGCTAGCTCAGCTTCTCCCAAATCTCTCCTTCCCTTTACCCGCTTCACTGGCCAGATCCTGGAGTGCCTCATGCTCTCCGTCCTTGAGTGTCCACTTTCCCCTTCCAAGCAGCTGGTGCTGATCGCCAGTGTCCTTGCTTTGTGGCTTCCACAGGTCATCCCTGGTGATGCGGGCTGGGAATTGTGTGCCTCTGACACAATCTCTCCCATCAGCATTATTGCTGAACTCATCCTTCCCTGACCTGAAGCCGCCAGCCCTTTCCTACCCTCGCAGTAGAAAGATGTGGAAGCGAAGCTCTCACTCCGGAGGGGGCGGCAGCCCCTGGGTGGAATAGTTCACATCTCCGCAAATCGGCCTCAAATGCTGCTCCCTCTTCTTCCTCTTCTTCCTGCCGTCTGTCTCCCTGAACTGTGTTCCCACTTCAGTTTCCACAAAGGCCTCCAGTTTTGATCTAGGGCTTCTTTCCTGGACCACAGTCAGGACTCTGCTGCTAGCCACAGTGTGGTCAGCTGACCTAGGTCAGGTGGCCTGGGCCTTCCTGCCTGGACCTGCTGATCGTCCGTCCAGTGGGTACCTCCCACCTCTGCTAGGTTTTCTTCAATTCCCTAGACCACTACAGTGCTTGTCCCTCCCTCACCACTCCACGTGAGCTCTGTTGTCCCCAATGGTACCATTATTTTAGTGAGCACTGGAATGGGTGCTTTACTCTATTTCTTATGAAATGAGGATGATAATACAGACCTTTTGGTGGGCACTTGCTATGTGCCAAGTATGGCGAAAAACACTTTATGTGATCTTGTTTAATTCCCTCAACAGATCTTTGAGTTATATGTCAGCGTATTAGTTGCTCAGGCTGCCATAACAAAACACCACAAACTCGATGACTTAAATAACAGAAATTTACCTCTCACAGTTCTGGAGGTTGGGAAGTCCAAGATCAAGGTGTTGACCAGGTAGGTTTCATTCTGAGCTCTCTTCCCTTGGCTTAAAGGCAGCTGCCATCAGCGCGTCCTCACATGGTGGGAGGACAGAGAGAGAGCTCTCTGGTGTCTCTTCTTATAAAGACACTAATCCTGTTGGGTCAGGACCCCGTCCTTACCACCTCGTTTAACCTTCATTACTTGCTTACTCCAAAAACAGTCACACTGGGGATTTGGGTTTCAGTACGTGAATTTGAGAGAGACGTGCATCCAGTCCATAACGGTGAATAAGCTGATTTTAGGGATGAAGAAACAGGCTTAGAAACTTAGGTTCCCCAAGGTTATACAACTAGTAAATGGCAGAGTTAGGGTTTGGACTCAGGCCTCTCTGGCTTCAGAGCTAGCCTAATCACTATTCCGTCTTTCTACACCATGTCTTTACTTCTTCCTCTTCTTTACTCGGTAGCTCCCACACTTACTCTGGAGTTAGATAGTGCTGAGTTCAGATCTCTACTATGCAAATCTAGCTGTCCAATCTTGAGCGAATAATTTTCCCTCCCTGGTCGAGGATGTAGCATGAAAAATTTAAGGGTTAACTTAGCCTTTCCTTTGCATTTACATATCATCCCTGTCTAGGCATTGTCTCTGCTGTAAGGTTAATAATGGCCACTATTATCCTAAGCTCTAACGGCTGGTTCTCTGTTACTGCCGCTTTCTGTAACTTGATCCATTTTCCTTTTTCTCTGCTACTAGTGTGCCAGTCACTGTGCCAGGTAACTTTACAAGCATTATTGTTATTTAGCTTCTATAACCTTGTAAGGTAAATGTTGGTAACAGAATCATAGAGAAGCTAAACAAACTGTTGAAGATCATCTGCTAGACAGGGACCTAATTAGGGACGAATGCACATCTGCCTAATTCTAAAGCCTGCTCCCCTTCCCTTGACATGTTTTAATTTTGGAGGGGTGGACTGATAAAATTGCTTCCACCCGCTCTTCTCTACAAGTGACTTCCCACTAGCACACTATCCTCATGTAACTAAGTCAACCTGAATGTATTTAAGAATTTAAGCAAAATTTAAATTATATTCCTAAGAAGATTTGGAGACCTGTAGTGGTTTAGCATTAAGTTGGTAAGACCTTGGAATATATAGACAAGATTTGTTTTATAATGTCACGGTGTATGAGATCAGAGTCAGAGAGGGAGACTGTGTTTTCATTTGCTAATGGGGGCATGTCATCACCCTTGCTTCTGAGTGCTCCGCATAAACTTTATGTTGTGGGATGAAAGGTAAAATTCTCTTCAAGGTAAACCACACGAACTACTGAAAATTTCTGTTGGATCATCTCGGCATAAAGGAAAATAATGACCACAGTCAGCATCCTGGAAACATTGAGAAACACTGAAAATGATGTCGTGTGGGCAGGAGAGGCAATTTGTGGCATCGTGTGTCCCTCATTCGCTCTTTCCATCACCCCTCTCTGCAAGGACAAGGTGTGCTGCATGCACTGCAGAAAGCTGAGCTTTGGTGCTTCCATATGCGTCTGGGATACCCTGCTTCCTCCGAGAGAGCCTGAGTTTCCTTAAATGGTTTTCGTGACGATAGCAATAGCAAGGAAACATTGTGTTTTGTTGGCCATGCCTCAGTTTTCATTGGTTTTGTGTTATTTTCTATTTATGAATAAAGAGCTTAATGCTTCTCATTGAAAATGGTCTTTTGATGTGAGGAAATGTGATTTTCAACACTATGAGGATGGGAGAAGCATTCGAGGCTGAAAAAGGGGCATCCCTTCTTATTAGAAGTGCCCACGGGGAATCCGAAATCAGTATGCACCTTCCCCGTACTCTTTGGGGGAAATGTTTCTTCAGTGGAGAATCACTGCGTTCATTGTGAACCGATACTGCATTTGGGAGTGTTTGGGGACAGTCATTAGTTGTGTTGAGATACAGGAAAAAAATGGAAATACGTTGATATGACTTTTGCATTCCTTGGGGTAAAATGGGCCAGAGGGCTGGAATACAGTTGTTATTTAAGAAATGATTCCTAAATAAATATGTGGGGACCAAAAAATATCTTCTTGAAAAGTTCCAGCATCTCATCTCATGTTTCAGTAAGTTCCTGTGGATTGGGTCTTGGTACTCTGGTTAGCTAGTGGACCTAAAGGCCCACAGATGCTATTCAGGCCAGACTTGATGAGACTCTGATCCGGGCAGACTTTCTCTGGGGTTCAGGTGACGAAATACAAGGTGATGTGGGTGAGGAAGCTCAGTCAGGCCACTGGCGGCCAGAGACTTCGAGAGCCTCCAGGATCAAGTCCTTGGCATGGACCCCGATGTTACCGAGCTGGGCGGTGGTAAGGAAAGTCTTCTGTTGGGAACTTCGTGGGCAGTAGCATGGACAAGAAGAAGCGTCAGCAAGAGAGAAAGTACTGTGGACACTGAGGCTGGCAGGCTGGTTGTGGGCATGTGACGTATCCTCCAGACATTCTCATAAGTAAGTAGGGCAAGTGGGATGGATATATGTTATCAAAACAGCAGATACTCTGGTTACATAAAAATGTCATGCCGAGTGACACTTAATGGCTAGTGTTTCAATCTAAAAATGCTTGAGATAAGAGCCCCGTGCTTTGAGGCATCGCAGCCTGTGTCCGTCAGGGTCCAGAGTGGCTGCGGACTTCACTCCGCACCCTGAAGTCTGAGTGATTGGTTATGGCAACTGAGTTCCTCCTACCAGGTTGCTTCCAGATTATTTCTTCCAGCAATTCTCCCAGCAAGGCTCTCTTTGGTCTCCCTTCTTAGATATTTCCTTCTCAAGGATCACCTGACCCTTTCAGCAGTGTCTTCAGTGTTTGGCTTCTTCATTCTTACCTCTTGTTACCTTAGTCTGCCCTTCCCACCCCAGCCACATTCCCACCCCAGTGTTGGGCATATTTCAACCTGTTGAGACAAGAGAGGAGGGGAGGGAGAATAAGTTGGCAGGAAGCTTTGCTACCAGTTCACATTTTGACAAAAGGGCAAGTCATAACCTTTCTAGGCTTCCTTCCAAGTTCTAATCTGTACCCCGAGGTACCCAGAATGGTAAATTACTGCATTGAGGTTTCACGAGGAAATGCCATTTATGAAGCCAGTAAATCCATTTTGAGACGTGGCGGGTTATGTCCAGGGCCAGCAGTCCATGTCGCCTTTCAGTCGGGCGGAGCATGCCTGTATAGGGTGGGCGGGCTGGAGTGCAAGGGGTGGTGGAAGGAGGCTCCATGGGGACTGGGGTAGGTAGCAGGTGTGGAAACAATGCAGATTTTATAAAGGTTGCTGGGATGTCCCGTCAGCCAAGACAGAGGTTAAAGATCAAGCACGAATTCTGCAAACATCTTAAGCACCATGCGGAGAGTTTGAAAAAGAGAAAAGAGCATGGGCTTTAGATTCGGCAAGATCTGGGTTTAAGTTGTGGTTTAAACGCTGCCCTTTGGTAAGTTACCTGCTCTGAGCCTCAGTTTCCTTATTGGTAAAGTGGGGATCAAACAAAGCCCATCTCAAAGGGTTGTTGTGGGGATTCGAAGGGCTAACACAACTAAAACAATCCACACACAGTTTTAGATCAGTTATTTTTTGTTCTGTTGGCTTTGTTTGTTGTTCTGCCCTTTGTGGTTTATTCTGAAAATTTTCTGAAAGAATCAAAATAAATAATGAAAGATCAAAAACAGAAACTGAATCTTGGCAACATGCAAACCTCTCGATTTGACTATTTGAGTGAGCAGAGAGGTGATGGGAAAAACCATCGTCTCTGACCTTAAAAACATTCACATTTTCGTGTTCTGTGGTACTAGTGAAGACTCTGGAAGGATGTTGTGATGCTCACAGAACACCACCCACACAGTAAAGTCAGGTCTTCTTTTGAAGCAAAAGAAACTAGAAATTAGAAACACAGGATGCTGAGGTTGGCAGAGGCATGGTAGTCGTACGGATGGAAGAAAACTGAGGCCTGGACAGGTGGAATGACCTGTCCAGAGTCACCTACCTGGAAGTAAGTTTCGAAGGACTTGAATCCTGGTCTCGTGGCCCTCAGTTTACCCTTAGGCTCGTGTTGGACATGGAGGCTGCATGTGCGTGTGACTGCAGAAATGCAGAGTAATGGACATTTCTGCTGCCCTATATCTCTCATATGCCCTATATCTCTTTATGAAATTGCGATTTGGAAAAAGAAGAGCCAGGCTGCTTGAATAAGAACGTTCGAGTCCCTAAGAGCTTACGTGAGTCCAGCCCCAGTTAATGGGGCTGGGCCAGCCACCTAACTGGGCCAAGGGAGAGAGTCTATGGATTCAGAAGTGAGGAGAGGGCCTGTTTGTCCCTCAGCCCCAGCCTCCTCCCTGCTCCTTTCAGCCTTGTGGGCAGACTTGTGTGGGCTTCGCCAACCTGTTCCCTTGTCCTCTGTCTTCCGGGTTGGTTGCTCACTAGTACATTTTGGCAGACGATCAGAGGGAGGGAGGAAAGTAAGGTTGGGACCTGCGTCCTTCTGGCTTCCTCCCCGTTGGACCTCGGAGGGCAGGAGGCCGCGCCCTCCGCGGGCTCCTGTTACGCGGCCGTCTGTCGCCATGCAGAGGCCCCTCTGGGTTCCGGGAGCAGCTGCCTCCCCTGTGCCCTCAGGGCCTGGGGTAGTAAAGGTCCCCTTAAGGCCGGCTCAGCGATACTGTGCATACTGTACTATCCCTTAGTGGTTTCCTTAAACTCTGTCCACAGTTTCATCAATAGTCCTTTATTAAAGTCTCCTCGAATTACCCACTTTGAATGTCTTTCTTTTTCTCCAGTCACTTTTCTTACAATATAGACCCCCTTCAAGGTCATAAAAAAAATAACCATGATATTTAAAAATTGAGCTCCAGAGAGACAGTTAAAAGGGTAAGAATAAGTTTACTTTGGGAAAGAGATAGTGAATAAGCTGAAAAGTAAAATGAAAACTACCTTTAAGTTTCTCACAGAGGAGAAACCATCTCCTTCCCCAGGAAATTATTTATTTATTCATCTATCATTCATTAAATATTTTCACTGAATTTTGTGGGCATGCAAAGGTGAATCAGACATGCATTCCGTTCTCAAGCACCCTTCAGACTGGCAGGGAAGAACAAACAGGCTGGGAAAAACGGTGAAGTTGCAACAGCTGCGGTGATTGGAGCTGGCCTGCAAGGGTCCGTAGGATTGTGATGTGACAGGGCAGGGAGGGGGCAGGGTGGGGGGCTAGCCAGGAGTGAGCAAGAGAGACAGGGCAAACCGTGAGTCAAGTGAGCATTGTCGCTTGTTCATAGCTTAGAGTACACTACAGAGGACATGGTTTAGGGCGTCTGCTCGGCTCACGATGACTCTGAACTGCGTGTTCTCTGTGTAGCTCACAGCAGAGTGGCCCCCAGCAACCTCTTGGAACACCTTTGGGCCTAGCACTCGATACCGTGCAGGTGTTGTTCCCGGACAGGCCCACCTATCTGGACACAGCTGATTGAAACCATGCTGGGCCATTCAGAGCCCCATCTCTGGGAAGAGAGAGCTTGGTCCAAGAAATATTTAAACATTCCAGGTCATTGAACCTGGAATATGTGAACACGGGAGCTGCGGGCAGCCTTGTGTTCTGCCATTAGGACTGGGAGGAATGCACAAATATGGAAGAATGAAGCACATACCCAGAAAAGAAAGAGATAAGAAATGACAAGAATCTAGCTGGCTCTCAGTCCTGGATCCAGAGCCTTCTGTAAGCTTGACTAATTCCCACCCTTGAGTGCTTAGAGCAATTTCCCTTTTCCACTTAAGTTAGTCTGAGTTTTTTGTTGTTGTTGTTTTGTTATTTTAAACAGGAGAACCTTAATTAAAACATTCATGAAAGGGAGTAGTAAAAACTAAGTTTAGGAATTACGTTTGGGCCAGATAGGAATGAATGAATGAATGAATCACACTTGGGAGGAAAAAACAAACAAACAAACAACCCCCCAAAAATCCTGAGTTGAATTAGCATGGAAAGGGGTTTAGGTACTTATGGAACTGCCTTTTCATCCTAAAGGCTTTTTAGCCCTTGAAGTGGATTAGCAACAAATGTAATGGAAAGTCTTCCATGCAGGATATTAAGGACAGGACAGAGCTAGCTCAATGATAACGTAAAAATAGTCATACCGGGAGCAGGCGTGAGCTTTGAGGAAGGAGAAGGCTTGGTTGAAATCTAAGGCCTTTTGAGGCTCCCCTCTAGATTTATAATACGGGGTAGGGGGAAAAAGCAGAGATTCTGAAGTCAGATAGGCATGGGTCTGAATGTGTGTTTTAGTTTTAGTTTTCCCAAATTTAAAATGGGGTAAAAATATGGTTCTTGTGGCCATTAAATAGCATAATATAGGGAAAGAAATTATCCCAAGACTGAGGATGTAACTAGACATTCAAAAAATGAATGTTAGTGCTTGTCCTTATTTTTTTACGATGTTTGAAAGCCATGATAAAGAAACTGCTTCCCTTTAAAAAAAAAATCTGACTCTTGTGAACCCCAAGCCCATGTGCTTCTTTTTCTTCCTTCTTTTAGTTATTTGTTTATACCTAATAATTATTTGTTTCATTTAGAAGTGAAATGCATTCTCGTAATGCGAGATATCAAAATAGATCTCCCGAAAATACAGTTCCATTCGTATGCCTAGGTTGTGAAAATCTTATTTCCCTTTATAATATTTTATGTACTAGTGAGACCTGTCATGTAATCATGTGGGTTTTCACTTTTCTGTCGACTGCCTGTGAAGACTCCGTGTTCTCCCAACACTGAACTTCTCTGTATTTTGTTCTTCAGAGGAAGTGTTGATAGGATCTGGGGCTGTGTCTTCCTACATATAGGAGCTTCCTTGACATAGGGAATCTTTTCTTGCTCCTTTGAAACACAGAGACAGCTTCATTGTATTGGACGTCAATCCAAGGAGTCCCAGAAATGGTGAGAGTTTTCAGTGGGATTGTAACTGGGCACATAATTTAGTGGGGTGGGTAATCACAACCCCAGAGGGCTCTAGTGTGCTGAAAAGAAGGGAGCGACTCTGGTATTAATAAAAAAGAAAAAAAGCCAAAGGGAGAAAACACTTTCGGAATGAGTGGCCAAGAAGAGACTGTGCCAAACTCCTCGTGATTGGTAATATAACTGAGATAAATTGTAGCCTTCCCAAATTTTATCTCGGATTATTAGAATTTAGAGCTAAGAAAATGGGGCCTGGGAGGTTAAGTGATTTGCCCAAGGTTACCTAGCTATTTAATGTAGGGCCCCAAGCTAAGACCCAGGTCTTCTACATCCCAATTCAGGTCGCCACCATCTGTACACCAAAACATTCGGGAATTTAGAGGCATCGTAAAGAGAAATGCTGCATCCCGCAGAATGAGACAAAGCCACCTTCTCTTCTGATCAGTCTAAGCAGTTTTCCTGGCTTGAATTTCAAGATTATGGTGGTTACAGTGTCTTATCTTGCTGGCAGTACTTTTCAGCCAAGCATGCCGTAAAACCTCGTCTGACAGTTCTCTTCCTAGTCAGAATGCCTGGAAACTGCACTGACTTCGAACTCCTGGGGGATTCAAGGGACCTGGGTGTGGCCTTCTTTAAACTGTTATACCCTGAGCTACATGCCCCAGCTCTTCCCCTCTCTGTTAAAATGCGGACACATCTGCACGGCAAAGAGTTTACCCTGAGGCTGCACAGGTTCCACCTACCCCCGTTCTCCAGCCTGACTTACCCACGCCTATGTAATTAGCTCCCCTAATTCCTATTCTCTCCACAGGACCAGTGAACAGAGAAAAAATTTGTACAGTATATGTTCCAGTAGGAAAGACGTGCTGTCGCCTGACATCGAACTTCACAGCACTGCGTCTCTATCCTGGGTCAGCATCCTGAGCCCATATATCAACAAAGTTAAACATTTGGATAAGACATAGAGTCTGCGCTAAGGAGATTACAATATAGCGGGCAGATTGAAAAATGTCACTTAAGAAGGCAAAGTGCTATGGATGGGGGATGACACGTGTAGAAATCACAGCAGACTGGCGGAATTCCAAATGATTTCGTGAAGAACATAGCACTGAGATGGCTTCTGAAGGATGGATGGAATGCTGCGGCCTCAGTGATCAGCACTGTGAAGGGAAGGTCATACAGAGGGGACGGGAAGAGCCTGGATCAGAGGAGCAACCTTTGGACATGGCCAAGACACACCGAATGGCTTAGCGGGACAAAATGTTGGGCGATCGTGAGAAGGGAATGGAAGATGGGAAAAACTGGTTAGGATCTAATTGAAGGAGCTGGACTTAGAAGGTCTTTAATTAGAACGGCTCTTGACAAAGATGATTTCGACATTTTAAATGACCCTGAGAATAAAGACAATGAGGCTTCATATGCTCATTCAGGTGCTTGGGAGAGCAGCCATGGGGCACGACCTACACAGGAACAGTGAGGAGGTACTTTGTTCACACTCGGGGAGCGCTGGAGCCCAGGCCCAAGTGCCAGCCCCTGGGGAGACATTGAAGGATACTTGGCTCTTTTGGAATGTTCCAGTTTACCTAGTTCTGTAATGGATTGTTTTGTTAATTCTTTTTTTCTCCTCCTTCTTGGTTAGAAGGTTCAGTGAGCATGGTACAAGATGTGTTCTTGAGGGAACGAGTCTCACCGCTGTTAGAAACACGGCATACCACTCTTGAGAGCCGAATCTCGTACAGTTTGAACTTTCCCGAGCACTTAGAAGGCTTTTTCTTGATGAAAGCCTTTACTTGAATTGTGAGTTTGCTTTTTCGAATTTATCCAAAGAAGCGGAACCACGTAAGAACAAAGCTATCTGCACAACAAAATGTACTTTGTTAAATTTTTTTGACTGGTGTTATTTAGTTGATTGTATTTATGTTAATACTAAGACGGTACTTCCTATTACCACATTCTGGAAAAAACAAACAATAATCTGAGAGCTCTCTAGTGTTTTCTTCCCTAAAACGAAGTAGGAAAATGGAGTTGTCTTTGAAAAAGCTTAATTTAGACTTTAGGAAAGTTGAACATGTCGATGACCAAAGGAAGGCCCAGCAAAATAATCAAGTCAATCCAGATATAAAATATGCAAACCCAAGGGAAGAATGTTTTATGTTTTTGCAAAGAGATGGCCCAGAAGAGTTGGGACAAGTTGCACTTTGCACTGTATCAAGTCTCCTGTGGCTTAATTTTTTTTCATATGTTTATTGATTTTAGAGACAGAAGGACGAGAGAGAGAAACATCGGTTTGTTGCCTCCCATACATGCCCTGACAGGGGGGTGAGGAAGTGGGGGGTAATTGAACCTGCAGCCTAGGTCCGTGCCCTGACTGGGAATGGAACCCACAACATTTTGGTATATGGGATGATGCTCCAACCAACTGAGCCACACAGCTAGGGCACCTCTGTGACTTTTAAAGTGTGTACGTGCCACTCCGTCTTTCCTCCTGTGTGCTCATGGTAGGTGCTCGATGATACTTATCGAGAGCATAAGTTGATTCTTGTTTCATTGGATTAAAGGATCAGAATCTTTAGGTTGACTTACAAGAAAAATAAGCGGATATGATGGAAATCAAAGAAGTTATACAAGCGAGTCATAAGGGTCTGAGTAAAGTGTCAGCACTTGGAAAGTTTAGGCAGCTGCTGGGGAATGCAGCCAGAGCAGCCACCCTGTGTCCCCAGGGGAAGAAGGATGGGCCCTCCTGTCCCCAGCACTCAGCACCCGTTTTAGGAAATGCTGGCTGCCTGGGGCTCAGCAGTGACGTTTGGTCCCTGAAAGTGCCCAGTGGCCCTTAAGGCCTGAGGTGGTTTGAGGAGATCCAGGATTGAAACATCCAATTCGTTTCAGCCAATGTTCCCCTATTTCAAAGGACAACTGTCTGCAGGCTTCTGTATTTTCTTTCTCTGTCTGTGGTCCTCTTGGAACATTCATGCCTTGTGTAGAGTTTTTGAGTATGTGCACTTTTATTTTATTCACATTACAACCTTATCTTCCTCATTTTATAGATAATGAATCAGGGAGGTCACACAGGTGACTTGGCCGAAATCACGCAACGAGAAAATGGCATCCACCACCCAGGGCTCTTGGCTTAGGCAAGGTGCCTTTGTCCCTTGCCCCACAGTAGCCCCAGGTTTCATCGTTGCTGCTGTTCCTGCTTCTGCTCTTGGGGGGCAGACCCACCGTGGATAACATTCCAGGTCCACTACTTCCACCTGTGAAATCTAGGGCAGCTTGCCTAACTTTTCCAAACTTCCATTTTCTCCTCTGTTCATAAGAATCATAATTCCCCTTCACAGGATTGTCCCTTCCCATAAATAAAGATGAATGGTGTCCTCTATGCGGGGAGAAAGCAGAGTGAGATAAGATACTATTTGCAAGTCGGTCCATGGCAGCTTCTCCTCAAATTTGGCAGCGATGGTCACGGGCACTGAGCCCCCGATTTGAGGGGGACCAAACCTCCTGAGCCCCCATTGCTTGTCATAGAAAAGGCCAACCTAATTCCCGTCCCAAGGGTGCTTTGACGATTCACTGAGATTAGGCATATAAAAGCCATTTCTGTGAATGTTAATCATCATGCAGATGTTAGTTCTCATTATTAGCATCAATCTTATTATTTCCAAGTCAGGCCTCTCAACTTAGTGGCATGAGCCTCCGTTTTCTCCCCTGCTCGGAGCAGAAGATGAGAAAAGAAAGAAAAATTAGAGATGTTTGCATGCTTCCTGTCCACCCCTCCCTACCTCCCTCCGGCATCAGCATATTTGGGAGGCTTTTTCACTGGGGGTCCTTTAGCACAGCCCTCCTCTTCAAGGTGGGCCAGCCTGCTGTAGCCTCCCTTGTGCTCGAGCAGGAAGCACCGGAGGAGCACATCTGTTCCCAAGGGCTCGTTCTGGAGGACGTAGGAGGAAGGCGGGGGGAGACGGACGGGGGTTGTGTAGGTTTGATTTCCTATGGTCCCCAGCCTTTAGCGGTGTCCTTGGCCTTAGAAGAGGTGCTTCAGAAATAATGAATGAATGAATGGTTGTGGGGAACCGGTGGCAGGGAGGAGAGCCAGACGTGGAGAGCTGATGGAAAAGCGAGAACTGTGGTCAAAGAATTTTGCTGTTCCCTCTACTGCTTTTCAGGTGGGTTAATGTTAGACTGCTCTGGAAGCTGTAACCCTGAGGCCCACAAACAAATCTCACTAGTGTGTTCATTTCTTTGTCTTTCAGACAAATGCATCAGCTATTTGAGAAAAGCAACCCCAGGAAAAGACTGACAAACCAAACAGATCTAGAGGCTCAGCATACACATTCTTTTCTTCTAGAAGCTTGGAAGTGCTAATACATTGTTTACATTTAAATCTGGCAACATTCAAAGGAGAAAAATCAATGTAAATGTTTTATGTGGGGCTTCGCCTCTTCCGCAACACCTTCCCCCAGCGTCATGGCATTACCGATTTCACAGGGGAAGCAGTTCCAGCGAATGGTTGTGAACCATCTCCTTCAGCGCCCTTCCTCCCGGTGGGAGCCCAGTGTGCTTCCACACGCAGCCTCTCTCCCGAACCAGGCTCTAACCAATTCAGCTGTTTGTAATCAATGTGTATTTTTTTTATATATTTGGGATTTATATCCTGCCAATTTGCAGAAGGATTTAAGGGCCCTTTACCATTTCAAAATAAATAAGGAAATAACGGCCAAAAATAGAACGGGGGCCTTATAAAATGAGTAAGAGAATAGACACTACAAAGCACCTGAGATGACCTAATTCTTGCAGTTAGTCAGTAAACTAAATCCTGGCTTTGTGCTTAGCTCAAAAGGGAGCGCATGTTGCTTTCCCAGTTCTCATTGCCTGACTGAAATGGAGAGAACAAAACAAAAAAAACAACCCTAAACGCCTAATATACAACATTATTTGTAGAACTAAACTATTTTCTAAAGCTGCAGCTTAAAAAGACATTATTCAAATACAGTTTTCTGTAAACAGTTTCAAGAGAGGCCTGTATACAGAACATCACTGCCAGCAACCTCTCAGCGCTGGAGCCACTCTGACCTTTTACTCAGCATATGCCTTAGCAAATGCTGTTCCCTTTGCCCGGCGCAGCCCTCCCAGCAGTCACTCATCCAGTTCACCCTACTCATCCTTCTATCAGGGAAGCCTTCATCTCCAGCCAGGCCAGGTTGAGCTCCCTTGCTAAGAAGTTTCAGAGCACCCCGTATCTTTCCTTCAGATCACCTACCATAGTTTATGTTTCTTCACTTGTTAGTGTCATGATTTCATGTCCGTTTTCCTCACTAGACATATGCCCCTTGAGGGCAAGAACTGCATGTGCTTTGTTTACTCCTCTATCTCCAACATGTTACACGGTGCCCGAGTTATGGTAATAATAATAACAATAATAATATAATGAAAGTAATAATAGCTAAAAATTATTGAATGCCAGGAACTCTAAGTGTTTATATCTAAAAATTCATCTGAGCCACAAAACAGCCCTTTTGAGTGGAGGCTGCTCCTATCCTCCTTATCGGATGAGCAAGAGCTGGGGATCTCTGAGGCTGAATAAACTCCCCAGTGTTACAGAGTTAAGAAGCTCGAAGGGGAACTCAGAGAGTCTGGCTCCAGAGTTTCAGTCCCCAATGCTTGTTAGTCGACAAACACCTGTTGAATGAAGGAATGAATTCTTGATGATAATACGACCCTGGAATTTTGCTTTCTGATCATCTAATTTAATATAGGAATAGGACCTGAAGAATCAGAATGGACTCTACATCAGCCTATCAAACACTTTCTCTGGGCTCTCAAATTGACGGCTTTTTTGGAGCATTAGGTCAGGGCAGAA